>JBBLXU010004374.1:0-70964 GCA_037893425.1 Campoplex nolae
TGATCCAATTAAAAAATAAATAATTAATATCTCTTCAATGCGTTGAGCTAGAGAGTTCGGAGAGGTCGCAATCGAAAGAAAAAAAAATAAAAAATACGTCAACTTACAGTATTCTCTGAACTACTGTATTTCATTAATTATTAAAGAAACAAATTTTGAAAATTTTCGAAAACAATTGGAAACGCTATCGCTCCGGTATCGTAAAGACTCTCTCTGTCAGCGACTCGTCATAACATAAAATGTACTTGTCTCGGAGTCGCTACCGCGACTCTAGATCAATCATCAGAGACAGGAATCGGACCGTTACTCGTGCACTACATGAATTTACTCTAGTGAAATATTCCATCGGTCTTGTTACCGAACGGACAAAATTTCACTCGGATATAGCCATAGAAAAGGTAAGGATGAGGCAAAAACCTGCAAATTTATTATCGTCCGCTTGAATACTGATATTCAACAAGGCGTCTCTATAATAATTATCATTTTCGGTCTTTCTTTTCTCATAAAGAATTGGCTTAAAATTTACGACATTATCCCGAGCAAAAATTCCACTTTCAATGAAACACGATGAACGACAACAAAATTCATTTTTGGAGAATGAAAATCGTAACAATTCTCAAAAATCAAGTGTTCGATACTGTCTTATACGATCCGTAGACGCCACAGTTATAACCGCAAAAGTAATAAAAGACATTCAGCTCATGGATAGCTCACAATAACTCAGTGATATAGAAAAACAATGTGTAAAAAAAAGACGTTTAGACTAGAAAACAAAACGATTGTACGAATTTTGAACAGAAATATACGAAGCAAATGTGATGTTTGACACAAAGAACATATGTTACGAAGGACCCGTTACGACCAGCACTTGGCGGTGGGCAGGTATATGATCGCGAGGATTAATGAAGACACGAAATACTTCACTCACATACCACATTTAAGTTTCACGCGCATTCTAATTTGTGGTTGTCATTTTTTTTTTTCAATTTTATTAAAAACATTTCAGCTCCAGAAGTTGATATCGTTACATTGTGTGCAGCGAATAATACCAAACATAATAATAATAGTAAAACTATTAAGAATAACAATAATCATTACCCGCTTTTCCTTGATTCCACGAATTTCAAAAAATTGTACAGCTAAAAATCAGTTAGCAAAGTGTCTGCCAAATTTTTTTTTGTATTCGGGGAATCATAATGAATCGATCGAGCGCAATTAGAACAATGTGCAAATGATTCAGTAGAGCTTTTTTTTTTTTTAAACTTTTTAAAACTCCGTTCCGTGATAATGCAGAGCCCTGGATGTCTGCCTCTTCGATTTTCTTCGTTTTCAGGATGATTGTGATCATCAACCCCAGAGGCAGACATGTGCACATGATTTAGTACTTTCCTTTTTTTTTTTTTTTTTTTTTAACAAATTTTAACAAATTTTTAACAAATAAAAAAAACGCAGCGACGTAGAACCTTTTAACTAGTCCGAATCGATTCGTAGTGATCCAAACTTCAATCCACATCGATGTGGAAACGTGTGCAAATAATGTACGGAAGTGCTCACCAGCTTCCTAACTACACATGAAATACTTGGAAGATCATGAGGAAAAAATATCTGAAAAAGTGATATTATCGGTGTCAATGAATGAACCGTCAAATATTTCAAGTTTAATAGCGCGTTATCGTGCACTTGATCACACATCAGCACCGGAAATTTCTTATCTTTATCAATATTTGCATATACAGTGACATTTCCTCACACATAGTTTTCAATAGACCGGGATCCACGATATAAGCTACACAGATCTACCGACGAATTAGTCTTTACTCAGGAACGAGAAAAGAAGTTTCATCAGAATGTCGAAACTGACTATTATTCTTCGTGCTGCCGTTTTATTCGCCGTGGTAACCGAGGTCAGTCGTTTGTTTTAACACTATTTTAATTATAACCGTTAATGAAATGCTTTAATTTTCAAAACCGGATTCCATACGGAAAAAAATGTATTAAAAAACATTTCCGAATTTTCGACTGACTGCATTAATAAAAAAAAAAAAAAATCGCACCCTCTCAATTCGTTTTTTCAAATGTATCCTCTTTCTTCGTTTTTCTATGTATTTATAAGTAAAACATCTTATCATCATTGATATACTTCACATATGTTATGATAAATGTATTGAGTTTAATCAATTGGGGCTCTTGCGTCCCATCCAGAAGGATCGCAGATTAACTATCGACAGAAGAACCAGTTAAATATCGATTTGGATAGCATATTTCGTTAACCGTGCATGTCTTTAGGAGCTTAGATTTGAAAACCATGCGCCCCGAGTTATACGTGTTATGTTTGCAGTAAATTCATCTGGTTCATACGTGTAGATGCAATTCGTGCAATTGCGCACGCGCACTTTGGCTTTCCTATGTAAAATCATATCCTTTATATCCGCAGAATGACTCTTGAAGCTTTTGAGGCTACGAAAAACCTTTAGCAGGTACCGCTCAACACTGAGAAAACATAATAGTCGAATCAACCAAGTGACTTCGTGAAATACGTCTAATTTTATAATCTGTTGTCCCAAACATTGATGATTCCATCAAATAAAACATATATTATCTTTCGTTTGTTCAACAAAATTCATTTTCTCTTTATCCGATACGTATCTTCGTTTATAGCGGAATAAAATTAATGATTCGTGCGCTGCAAATGATTCTTTTTTTTCTTTTATCAAGTTTTTTTTTTTCAATATAATGATTATATACAGGTAATGGTTGCTAGTCGGAGAGGGTGCGATCGCACTACAGTCTATAGACACTTCGGCGTCATAAAATCAATCATCAGAGACAAGAATCAGACCGTTACTCGTGCACTCGCGGAATTTCCTATGGTGGAATATTCCATCGATCTTGTTAATCAATGGGTGAAATTTCACTCGGATGTAGCCATAGAAAAGGTAAGGATGAGGCAAGAACCTGCAAATTTATTATCGTCCGCTTGAATACTGATATTCAACAAGGCGTCTCTACAATAATTATTATTTTCGGTCTTTCATTTCTCATAAAGAGTTTGCTTAACATTGCTGACACTGTTCCGAGCACGAATTACGCATTCAATGAAACAAAGTGCAGAAGTTATCACGCTGAAATGAAGAATAAAGCGAAAATCTATGGAAAGGATTTGACGGATCGTGTAAACTGCACCGCTACAGAGATGGAAAACCAGCTTATTGGAGCGTCCGAGGCCGCCGGATCAGCGCTCAGAGACATAAAGCTCCTTGAACAGCAAGCACGTTCGTGTTCCGCAAGCTCATGCTGCGGTGTAAGTGAAATTCATTTTCTATCGTCTCATAATTTGCTGTCCTCCTATAATTTTCTTAAGCTTTTTTCGTCGTTATACCCCCAGGAAAATTAATTTGACGATCGACTTTCTACAACGGCGCCTACCACGCCTCTGCCAGCATTTCATTTTAACACATATATCTACATACTTTTTATATTTTCGTAGATCCGCACGCGTGCTGATGGCATACAACAGAAATACCTATCCCGCGTTAATGACCTGACGTGTGCACATAAGAATCCATGGAACCATACAGAAACCCTTATAGACCATGAATACATAGAATTCACTAAGTGGTTAACACATACGGTCGAGAATATCACTTCCGCATGCTTACAGAAATACTTATGAGTGATGCATGCCGCATTGAATCGTCACGTGCTTTTAAAAATTCAACGCTCGGATGTATCTATTGTCAATTTTTTAACAGTTCAATAAAATTTTTGACCCTCTGTGTGCGGATCGCTAATTGTGAACGTTCTCTCTTTACTTCACCTTGGATGTCGTCGGCCACTCGAGATTGGTGTGCGTGAATCATTTTTTTCAACGAAACAAATATTGATTCGCAGAATTTTTCAATTTGAGCCAACGTGGAATAGCAAATTCTTCTTTTTTTCTATCCGTTTGCCATTTATTTAGAAGCACTAACATCAATCACGATAATAAATTCATCGTTGTATTCATCCAATAGTAATTTTGGTTCGTTTGTTTGTTTTTTTTGGAAAATTTTGTTTCTTCGAATGTTCCTCCCATCTTCGTTCGATTTCTTCTGTTTAAGCGAAAAATTTTGGTAAACCGATAAGCGTGGCGAGCGTTGTTTTAGTCTGTCGGTTATATTTCGAGTATTTCGTTTCATCAAAATTTACCGACTCGACCGATAAAAGTTGAGCGCTAGTCGATACGTTGTCGACGGCTGCGAAGACGGTTCTCGACACATTTCGCAATTGGCGGGGTGGGGGAGCACCGATCGTTGCTTTGTTGACATCGCGGTTCTTGGTTGATACAATCTGACACAAAGAGAAAACAGTGAACGCCAGCGGGCCAGCCAGAGACAGAGACTCGAATACGGATTGTTTTGTATCTCTAATTTGCCCAGTCATCTTTATAGGCGAAATAAATTACAGAATCTTGCATCAAAAACATTAATTTGGCTGTGGATTGTTCTAAATAAACCTGCTGTTTCGTATTTTTTCGTCGCCTCCTTAGCTACTCGACTGTGTGGTTATATAGTGATCGGGATACCTTTTCGAATCGAGGCTGCTCTTATATTCATAAGAATCGTGCGAAAGTATTTCAATCTTATTTCGATCGAAAATGAGTTCAGATTTACTTCTGGGTGTGCGTCTCGATACGCATACGCTTCGAACGATCAAATTGAGCGACGTCGATTTGAGAACAAAAGTTGAGGAATTGAGAAAAGAGACTGCCGAAAGAGTCCAGCTTCCGAAAGACTCGTTTGGTGAGTTTTTTTTTGTCATCCTAACAGCAAACTTATTTTTCTTCATTTATCCGAATACACTGACTCTGTAATTCCGGGAAATCGTTTTTCTATTCATTGTCTCACCACAAAAACCTTTAGGTGGAACCTCAGAACATAACCTCTCAAGAGAAAGAAAAAACTGTCAAAACAATATTTACAGGCTTCCAACTTGAACTGTATTTATCGATTCAATTGACATTGATAATCTGTGTTTTTTTTTATTATTACTAACGTTCCTTCGTTTTATTCGATATTGCGGAATTTTTCCCAGTGACATTTCGTTGAGAAATTGGACCTTCCAAGAAAGGGCCATCAGCGATGTCAGTGAATGGAGCAATTCCAGAATTATAGAAGTGCGACACGAATTTTCTTTGGAGGCAGAAAAGTCTATCGACTCGATATAAAAAAATTCAGACAATTTTGTACAGAATCGAGTTTTCTTTAAAAAATTGATTCGCGTAAATTTCAAATTCATCTGTTTCATCGCAAAAGTGTCGCTCCGATACGACATATTCCAAGATTTTTTTCTGTACAGAGTTGGTTTATCGTGGATGTATTCTGGAGGACGACGCAACCATGGAATCTTGTGGCCTGAGGAATGGCGTTACCATTCATGTTTTGAATAAAACGGAACCCGAAAAGCCTACACCCGCCAAGTCCATAACGGAGGGCAGTGTTTTGCAATTGGCTACTGCATTCAGATCGTTTAACGAGAATCCGGCTCTTCGCAGCGCTTTACATGTAATATCGCTGCATATTTTTCTATCGGCTTCTTCCTTGACCCTCCTGCTGAGATTTTACCGGCTAATAATGAATGTTTTTTGCCACTTAGCGTTTGAGCAAAAGACCCGAAGTCATTGAAAACATAATATCGACGTCTCCTGGATTGAACGAAGATTCCGTGTCCATCGCCATGTTACAAGATCCTGATCTGATGGCCCATTTCACCGATCCGGACACAGTTCGAAGGTACAGCTACGTTAAACTCATGAAAACTGTACTTGAGAAAAAAATCATGCAGTTTGGCTCAGTGTTGTCGCCTTTCCTGATGTTTTTCTGAGAAAATACTTGAAAAATTACTTTTCATCGGGAAATTCGCCTTTGTAAAATTTATAATTTTCAAAGCTCTCTTTACTGTTTGACAGAATCGCTGAGCTGCATCCGGTATTGGTGGAGGCAGCTCAATCGATAGCGGCAGCTGTGCACGAAGAAGCTCGACTGAGTTGTTCGGTGTCAGGACCGGGAGGTGGAAGCGGTTCCGGTGGCAACGCTTCGACGACTAATGCACCTTCGACGGCGTACTCTTACAGTCTCGATAATCTGAGCGACGACGAGGAAATGGCAGGCGATTCTTCGCAGTCTTCGGACTCGGCGCAGCCGAATTTACATTCGGCATTTAATTCGAGCGCAGCTGCAATAACTACGGCTCAGCTAGCGGCGGCTCTTTCGAGAGCCGGAGCCCGAGGTTTCCCCTTGTCGACTTCGTCGTCATCGACGTCCGGAAGCAGCGGCGTCTCCAATTCCGGTCTGATAACAACGGAAATGTTTACCCAAGCGATTCAGCAGGCTTTCGCATCGGCCCCATCGGCCCCCTCAAATTCTTCGACGTCGGGAGGAGCCTCGACGGGGACTCCTCCAACCGCTGCCCCTCCGCTTCCGCTCGTCCAGCCGGCGATTCCCCAAATTTCTGATCTCGAGAGACAACTCGCTCAAATGCACGAAATCGGCCTCCAGGATGACACGGTCAACGTCCAAGCTCTTCAATTCACGAACGGCGACGTGCAAGCCGCGATCGAACTGGTATTCAGTGGTTTCAGTGATAACTGAGTTGTTTTTCTTTTTTTTCTGTCGTTATCTCACCGGGAAGCTTTCCGAGGATAACAAAACATCCGCGTTGTTCATAAGATAGTAAAAATTTTCCATAGAAAAGGCTCTCTTTTATTTTTATGTCCGAGAGTGTCTCAAAGCTATGAGAAAAACTTTCACGGAGCTCGTTCTTCTCCGAATAAATAAAAATGTGTAAATAATACGATAAACAAGTACAATTTATTTTGAAATCCATCAAGTCCAATCGCGGATCCGATTTTTCTCTCGTTACCGAGCGATGGCATACGCAGCGCCAAGTACCGAAAAAAATAAACTAAAAATCGTAAATTCCGAATTTTCGTCACGAATATTTTGAATTATTTGGATATAAATCATTGACCAAAAAATTCATTTGAATTACACGATTCCAGTTGTGGTCCTCATCCCGAATTTATTATTCGGATTCGCACGAAAAATCATGAAAAATAGGTACTCTTCCTTGGCATGGCGCGTTCTCTCTCGTTCTCGTTTCTCAACGCGTAGACGATACCGGCATGTATTGCCGTCTACGCGCGCTCTCTTCGCGCGCTTTAATCCGTTTTTATTTTCCGTATACGTAAAAAAAAAACAAATAATATAAATTACAGAATGGTTATTTTATAATGAAGGTCGCGTCTTTTAATACTTGGCGTTCTTTTTTTACTTTTTATATAATATATAGGTATACTTTACTACGAAAGCGCGACCCTCGATTTAAATTAATCGAGCCTGAACATACAAAAAACACACCAAACACATTAGCCTCCCTTCGGTTGTGTCCTACTCGCGTAAAAAGCGAGTTGATAAAAGATCGAAAAAGCCCTCAAGCTGTTCCGCGGTTTCTAAAAGGATATCGAGGTTTTCTTCGGCACGAGAAAAAGCACCGCCGCTCGAGGCGATGTAATTTATCGTCGAGCCCTTTGATTCCCGTGTTGGACCGATTTTTTCCCGGCGGCCGAAGGAGCAGCCAGCTTTATCAGCGGACGACAAACCCATCGTAAAAAACGTGTGTAATCTGGTTACGCGTGGGAATTCGGACTCGGTCGAGCGTGCGTCATTTTATAGCAATGCTGGCGGAGATGCATGTATGTACACGCGCAACAACGGGCTTACGGTAAAAAGGCTCGGTGGAGGGGGGCGCGGGAATCGGGGAAATGGAAAAACTTGTAGGATGTCGGATATGTTTTGAGCGAACGAGTCAAGCGAGGGGGTGTGGCGCGTGCGCGCTACACATTTTTGGCGCCTCCGCGCGGTACTACGATCGCGGTTCCTGCGAGAGAGGGAGCAACACGCTGGCAGGACGAGGATACGAGGAAGCAGCAGCAGCAGCAGCGATTTTCACACCCCGTCAGTCCGTCAGTATATCGTCGACCGTCGGGGGTGGAGGTCGACGTTGTGAGTCTCTTTCGTTCGAGTCAAGCCCGAGAGATCGAAGAAATCCCGAGCGGCCTACCGATCTTCCGGTCGCAAACGTATAAAAATTATAGTTCGCGTTATCCACAAAACTCCCTTCAGATAGGGCAACGCGACGTATGAATCGAGGCGGCAAAATGAGACCGCGATCGTCCGTCTTCGAATCAAGGAGAACACTTTCGCGCGGAAGTTCTCGAACGAGCTAGCGCGACGGATGAGAGAACGTATGGATGAAACAGCTGTGCTTGTCAGACTCGCGCGCTTCCGCTGATCGAGCAACGAACGATCGGTTGCCGATCGCGACCTCCGCAGCCTCAATACCAATCCCATTTTTTCCCGTATCCTCGTAGATCGATATGATAATATCTATATTTTTTTTTCGATTTCAATACTGAAGATTTCGGTCGAAATGATGTTTGTTTCCAAAGAGAATCACGCGCCGTATCTGTTTCTTGTCAGGGACCACGGTATCGAGAGGAGCGATTCGTTCGAGACAGAATAGAGCAGCGTAGAGAATAGAAAACGGTAAGAAATATCGTCGGAATTGAAACTGATGAGAAAAGGAGATGAAACGTTTAATAAATTCGAAGATACGGCGAGTGGTAGGCTCCTTGAAAGCAAATATATCCAAAGATCCGTTACTTTTTCATTTTCATCGAAACTAGCCCCGTAAAAAGAAAGAAAAGTTCGTAAGTATCTTGGTCCGAAAGATTTGAAAAAAGAAGAAAAAAAAAGAAAAGAATTCGCGACTCTCGGTGTGATCGTTTCTGCGTGTCGCCGGCGATGAGCGTCGGCGACGAGCGGCGTCTGCTGTTCGATGCTAATCCGGTAGTGCGGGCGGTAGTTGATCGAATATTTAACGATAGCGGTAGCGTTGGTGTCGAGTACGAGTTTTCGAGGGTGATAAACGCGTTGAACGTTTCGGACAATCTGATCGGTGTTAACAACGGCGAAAGAGTAGGTCGTGGTGGGGATAAAGATACGAAAATCGGCGTAAGTTCGCCGGGAGACGGAACGACTACGGTGGTAGGGCCTCGTGACGAGGTGGTCGTCGGTAATCGGGACGTAAACATCGGGGCGACCGAGAACGATTGGTGGGCGATGCTCGCTCTCGTTCTTGTAGTCGGTACCGCCGCCGGTAATATACTCGTTTGTCTCGCGATCGCTTGGGAACGACGATTACAAAACGTCACTAATTATTTTCTCATGAGTCTCGCCGTTACCGATCTTATGGTCGCGATACTCGTCATGCCGCTCGGAATACTCACTCTTGTTCGAGGTAAGAACTTGTTAACTATTCCTCCTTCCATACTCTCTCTCTCTCTCTCTCTCTCTTTCTCTTTGCATTAGTCGAGTGTAAACACCCAGAGAATATTAGTGTTTGGCGTATATCACCGCGAGCAAGCAGACTCTCTCTCGAAGCCCCGAGAGTTTTGCCTCGTTAAAACATGCTTGTCGGGCCAAATATTCGCTCGAGTATACACTCTCTCTCTCTCTCCCTCTATGAATTATGCATCAAATCTCTCCGCTGTGCTTCTATGCGCGAGGTGTGACGACAATTACTTGAGAGCGCTTCTCCCCCGTTATTCGTCTATATAGAGCGGTCTCGCTCTAGCCCCGCTCACGGGCATTATATTCCTCTGACGATCATATATTAATGCAACATTTAACGCACTTACAGAAGCGCCGGAGAGAAGAGAGAGAGAGAGAGAGAGAACGAAAACTCTGTGTACACGAAGATGCAAAGTGATGGGAGCAGGGCGGTGTACGAATGCACCGCCCTCGCACACCCACACACACACGCACACACAAATACTCTGGGAGAGCAACAGCAAGGTGACGTTTCAAGTCCTCCTATGTATATATACACACACGCACACGTTCGGCAAAGTTTAGCGAGGTTACAAAAGAGGTCGGGCGCGCTTGATCGAGGCTTGCTTGCAGGTGCTTTTCCCATCCAACTCCTACGGCCGAGCAAATATCCATAGACCCGCGGCAACGCGGGGGCACCTTTTTCCTACCCGTCTGAATAAACTCTTGCACGCTTAGCCCCCTCCTCACCCTCCTACATTATTTTAATGGACTAGGAAAAGCCTGGCGTCTCGTGAGACGGACGCCTGAAGAAAACGAGAACCCGAGAACCGCGTTCGGAATGTTTATTTTTCTCAATTTTCACTTTATTCTTTCGAACCCCTCGAAAATATATCGAATTTTTGACGAATTTTCGCGCGGGCGAATTCGAGCATGCTTCAACGATCTTCCAATCTCTCTGAATTAATTCTCACCTCGAGTATTCGTTCGACCATTTCATCCGCAGCAATTATTCTCTCGCGCGTATACAGACCGCGCGCCGCTTCTCACCCCCATTCGTTATGCACGAATTACACGTATATTCGTGTTGATAATTTTGTTTCTATTAATATTTCGGTACTTCGCTACATACGCGCTTGGAAACGTTTACGATAATTATCAAAAACTTATTAACGAACCGTTGATAAAATTATATTATCATACGATTTTTTTTTTTTTTTTACTTTTTTTGCTCGTTTTTTTTAAAATACTTCCGAGCGATGGCGTACGCAGCGCCAGGTGTCAAAAAAATGAACTAAAAATCGTAAATTTTCGGATTTTCGTCGCGAATATTGGAATTAATTGGGATATAAAATATACTAAACGATTCAATTTTGAATTACGCGATTCCGGATGTGGTACTCGACTGATCCTGGATTTCTTCGGATTCGCAATAATTAAAAATACTAGCCGGTTTGTCGTGCGCCATGACAATATTAACCTCGCTCATCGACATTATTTTAATACAAACGTCACACATATTTTTCACTATTCAAAGGACCAGACTCGAATTCGTACCACTTGACAGCATCTGTCAAATATTTTTTTGCCTGATTTCAATGAAAGCTGGTTGAGAAATCCAACATTTTGAACGCGAGGTGTCCGACCTGTGTCATCGACTGTACAGATATACTTCACTACGAAAGCGCAACCCTCGACTTTGAGTTGGTCACGTGAGCTCGATGAAAATTTCCTTTTGGCAATAACTCAATTCCTGATTCGAATAACTTTTTTTAAAAAAGTTTTCAGACAAATCCAGCGAGCTCGCTGGTCTAACCGATCGAAACTGATTGAGCTCTCGTTTCGCGAGTCAAAAATTTTTCTCCAATCACCATAGAAAGATCGTACTTTTTGAATTTTTCTTCGAACTCTTGTTCGAAAAAAATGGTGATCGGATAAAACGATCGTGAAAACAAACAGGTGTAAATAGTCGTTGATAACGGCTTTTGCATTGCACCGACGAATCCTCTCGAGTTCCTGAGCCATGAGTAGATCAAACCGCCCGAACAATGTCGAACTTGATAAAAATTTTGCTCTTTTATTAAACACGATGTTTCTACCGGTGTTTCGTAAGGTCTGCGTGTTCGTTGTTGTAGCGGCGCGCGCGTCGTTTAGTTCAGAGAAGTCTGCTCTCGACGAGAGACTAACATTGTAGGGTTCGAGAACTGGAGCATCGTAAACGAGTCAAAGAGACTGAAGGAAAAATTTTCTGACACAGTTTTTCCCTTTCTTTTATTTTTCCCCATTTATACTTGACCCGGTTGGTCGAGAAACGGCTGGTCGGATGCGTGTTCGAGGAACGGGACGCTGTACGCTCTCGTCCGACGAGGAGTAAATCGCGATAATAACAGCTCGACTACGTATTTTATCACTCCTACCGGAACTCGATACTCGCCGGCTGTTTTATCGCGTTTCTAGCAAGGTACAAGGTACATACAGAGACTTCCGACACGGCTATAAATTCCAAGAATCATCGTTGGCGCGGGCGGCGTGTAGCCGTTATACGTATAATCGCGTGACCGACTCGAGAGGATTCGGCATGCAGCACGTACGCGGCGGTAACAGCTATTTAAAAAAAAAAAAAAAAAAAAAAATCGTCAATATCCGCAATAATAAAAAAATTCTTCGAACGGTTTGAGCACAAGTAAATGAAAGAAGATTTTAAAAGTCGTTCGATTATTATATGATTTCAGGATATTTCCCGTTGCCCTCGGTCTACTGCCTCGTTTGGATATGCCTCGACGTATTATTTTGTACAGCGAGTATAATGCACTTGTGTACGATAAGCGTGGATCGTTATCTCAGTCTACGATATCCAATGAGATTCGGAAGAAACAAAACGAGGCGACGTGTCATACTTAAAATCGTATTCGTCTGGTTGCTCAGCATCGCTATGAGTTTGCCGCTCAGTCTGATGTATTCGAAGGTAAGAATAATTCGAGTTTTTATTTTTATTTTTTTTTTTTTAATTGTTTCACCTCATTTTTGTATCTCGAACAAAAGCAACAGGACACCGGAGAGAGCAAAGGAGCTCGAAGGGTGAATATAATCGGAGGAAAGCTCCATTATTTTATGAACACTTGGTCGATCCTTTCTTCGCATTGTCAGAATGAATAGGAGGCTACGATCGCGTTGCTTTCTTTGGGAAAGGAGAAGAACAGGACTGAAAACACGGGGAGGCTTGCCAGGAACGAGAAGTATCGTCGAATAACGGAGACGTACAAGTACGCTAAAAAATCCCCGGAGATCCGGATCATTTTATTCGCATATTACAAAAAACAAGATTGACCATTTCCTACGTTATATAGTGACCGATAGAGTGACAGCAAAAAGAGCGAAGGAGAGAGAGAGAGAGAGAGAGAAGAAGAGGAAAAGGGAAAACGAATAGTCGGGGATTACAGGGATGAATCTGACGATAGCCGATGGATAGAGGATTATCGAATGGAGGAAAATAAGCTGGTTGGAAGAGATCCTTTCAATCTTCGGTATACTCGAACGGTTCGGGTGGATCGGTCTCTTTCTCCTCGTCCGGTTTCGGCCCGAAAGCTGAAAAATCAAGCGAATTTTTTTTTATCAATCTTTTCAAAACTTATCGGTAAAAACAATCGCGATTACGAAGAAATATATTGAACGAACCTGCGACCGGCTCGACGAGCTCTTCTTCGCTGTCCGGTTTGATGTGTTTCACCATGACGATACCACCGATCTGAACGTCCTTTACCGGAGCGTATCGACTGCCCTCGACGAGTTGAATAGTTTTCAACTGTTGCCGGAGTACTCGGGCCGGATTTTGAAGTATTTCGAAAGTCGGTTCCGGCTCTTTCTTCTCTCTCGTCTCTCCTTTTTCTCCAGTTTCTTCCTTAGCACCTTTCTTCTCGTTCTTATCGTTCTTCTCCTCCTTTTCCCGCTTTTTCTCATCCTTGTTGTCCTTGAGCTCGGCAGCAGCAGCAGCAGTAGCGGCAGTCGCCGTGACGGCCGCGACTGCTGCGGCCGGCGTAGATTCCTTCGACGCCTCGCTCGACGGTGGATCCTGCAAAAAAAAAAAAAAAAAAAAAAAAAACAAATCAATGTCCCAATTTTTATCGAATCTTTCAATACCTTTCTCCTTCACATTTTTTTTTCTCCAACTCTCCACTCACCACGTCCATCATCTCGTGGGAATGACGCAAAGCTCGTCTCTCCGATTCTCGTCGACGAGTACGCGACGCCATGCTCAAAACCGCTGTCGTTACTTTTTCTCGTTCCTCCCGTTTCTTTTCCTCCAACGGGGCCGGATAGGCGTAAACGCTCGGACGAGCATTCGAGCGGAGCTCCAACTTGGGCATCTTTAATTGAGCGTTAAGAGCTATCACGCAGGTTGGTGTGAACGCCAGGGCGAGACAATGGGCCAACGGGAACCAGTACCAATATTGAGTGAAAACGAGAGCTCCTACGACCGCTAGCATATTCGTGTGTCCGGTTCTCGACTGCAGGGACACCGTGACGTTTCTCCCACCTGTTGGTTCGTCCGACGAGTTCGATGAGACCCGATTATAATGGAATTTTTCTTTTTTTTTTTCTTTTCAACGAGAAAACAGCGATAAAACGATGAAAAAATTTACCCGCGTCGATGATTCCTTGGGCGAGTATCGCCCCGAATTTAGCCATGACGTCCTCGTGCTTGTCGACTATTACCTTCGCGTACAAAGCCCGGAAGTCCTTGACCCTCGGACACGTTGCTTCCGTCTGCTGTATAAGGATCATCGCTGATGCGATGAGAGCACCTTGCCGTACGAAATTCACCGGATCGTTGGTCATCGGATCCAGCAAAGCAATAGCTTCCTTCAGCCCGGTACCGGCGCACGCGATACCCAAGGCCATCGCGGCTCCGTACCTAACGTGAGGATTGTAACTCTCAGCCAGCAGGGACACGACGCTCGGACACTGCTCGGGAGTTCTGGAACAACAAAAATATCAATGTTTTTTTTATTATTTTTCGATAAAAAAATATGTCTTTGTGCATCTTCGAAAAGTTTCGTCGAGTGACACTTAATATTTATTGAAAAAATTGAAGAAAATTTGTACGGATGATACTTTTTGTTGCAGGAGGACGAGTCGGTGGTGATCGACGGAGCTTGTCAAATACCGGATCCGCTTTACAAAGTAATCGGGAGTATAATATGCTTCTATATACCGTTGGGAGTAATGTTGCTGACGTACGCCCTCACCGTAAGGTTGCTGGCACAGGAGCGACAAAATATTGGGGGTTCGACGACGATTCGGTCATCCGTTTGGCTTGGGGCGAATCAGGACCCCTCGAGCGGAGGTTAGTCGAGAATTCGATTATCCTGGCTCTCCTTATCTTTTTTCTTCCTCCCTCCCCTGCCTCAACGGACTGATTTAACTCTCGAGTAATTGGGCACGAAAAGTGAATATGAAACTGGGAATAATTTTCCCGCGAGTATTATTTTTTCATTCTAAAGTTTTTTTTTTTTTTTTTTTTTTTGCAAAATGCAGCAGCAGGAGATCCGGGATTTCAACGAATAGCAACTCTTGTCTCTCTTTCCATCTCTTTCAGCAAAGTGAGGAATCAAAAGTTTTAGACTTTCACCGAGGGATTTTTAACTTTAGTTACTTTGGATATTCACCATCGTCGGAGCCACCAAAAGTTTCGCAAGCGCCCCGTCACAATTTAACCGAAGCTCGCTGCAAAGTCAAGCCCCCCGACTTCGTCTTTCGTGTTCTCTATCTTTCTTCATTTTTCTTCTTTTTTTTTTTTTTTTTTTTTTTTTTTTCAACCAAAGAGGCTCCGCCGAGTCAAAATTTTGCAGCTCTGCACTCGTAGCTATAATCGAGCAAGTTTTATTTCTGACTCTCTCGCATTTAAACGCCTCGATGCTCGTGCACGATGAGAGTATAGAAAAAAGGCCTCTCACTCGTCGCGATAATTTTTTGGCTCGAACCGCGTTTAACGTACGCGGTGTAAATGGTGTCAACCGGCCATTTTTTTTTCTTTCTCTCTCAATCTCGAGCTCGTTTGAGCAAACTAACGATAAAGGGGGCAAGAGAGCCAAAATGAAACGTCACGTCGAGAAACACGATGGAAAAAAAAGAGAAAGAGAGAGAGAAAAAAACGACAAAACGAACGAAGGGAAAAAGAATTATTCGCTTTTTTCTCTCCTCGATAAACCACCGCGAAAGATTTGCATCGGTCAATCTACTTGCAAATAGCTGGGCATGACACCGCGAAAAAATCATATAAACCGGACATGTCGCTCATCGGGATTCCGAGCCCCGGCGTCCACGAACAAAAAGGTGTGCATGACGACGCGATAAACTTCCATCAGAACCGTCCTTTGTCTCCCTCCGTGTCCTCCCCGTATAGATATATTTATTACATACAGAATGCATTTATCCGTTGTCTTGTACACGCCGATCCATAATCGTGGGATATACGTCGAGCGTATTGCCCTGAGGATTAGAGTTCCTAATTGGCAGATACAAAAAGAAAAGAGAAAAGAAAAAAAGGGAAAGAAATTCTGATTTTATGGGATCGGTTATCGAGGCTTGGACAGGAACGAACATTGACATTTCCGGAAAACGATTATTCGCGCTTGTTTATCATCCGGAAATTTGAGCAGCCGATCGGGGATTCCCAACTTGGTCGCCGCATTCGATAAATACGCGAAAGACGAAACTTTTCGTGAGTTCACTCACGATATGTTAAACGAGTCGACGTTTATTCAATAGAGCCTCGCTTCACTCTGCGGTACAAAACTTTTCCTCCATCTCTCCTTTTATTCCCCTTATTATTTTATCCTCGAAAAACTCGAGTGACTCGGACATTTAATGAAAACTAATGAAATTCTCGGGTAAATCGCGCCGAAATGCTCATTCATCGTTCCAGGCCGAACCTTCCTTTTTAATTATAATTATCAACACGAAAAAGCGTCGAAACGCTCGTTTCTTTTTTTTGCCTCGATATCGGAACGGTGTTGACGAAATCGTGCTAAAATTCGAAAAAAAAAAATGAGTTTAAAATGGCGAGTTAAGAGCGCTCATCGAGTAATGGCATACGCAGCGCCAGGTGCCAAAAAAATGTACTAAAAATCGTAAATCCCAGATTTCGTCATGAATATTGGAAAATCGTTTGAATAAAAAAAAAATACCAAAAAATTAATTTGAATTACACGATTTCGGCTGTCATCCTTGACTGATCCTGAATTTCTTCGAATTCCCAAGAAAAATAATGAAAAATACAAGACGCTTTGTTCTCGCGTCATGACAGTTTTGAGGTCGCTAATCAACATTATTTTCACACATATTTTGCGTTGTTTAAGAGATCAGACCCGAGCTCGTGCCACTCGACAGCACCTTTCGAACATCATTTTGCATGATTTCAATGAAAACTGGCTGAGAAATTTTAAATTTAGTATACGACTGTAAACTCAACTACGACAGCGCGAGCCTCGATCGTGAGCTGGTCACCCGTGATCTCGATGACTCTTAAGGCGTTTAGTCGTCGAATAATTGCAGGTTTGGACAGAAGATGCACGTGGAAAAAATTTCTGGTAAGCAAAGGAAGCGGGAGTGGAGGAAGAGGAAGCGAAGGAGGAACGCCGCAGCACACTTCCGGCGGTTCGACCGACACGGAACTTACCGATACCCACGAATTGTGGTTGCCGGAGAGCGAGCCACCGCCTTCAGCGATGTCCGCGTTGCACGCTTTCGGGGCTGAGATGTTGAAGCTTTCGAGAGGTTTAGAGGGCATGGCGACGAGTAGCATCGAGAGCAACGAGGTTCAACGTACCACGCCGATGGTGGCGCCCTCTCATCAGCGCCAGCATCGGCAACGAGCTCCACTTCCGGTTCGATGCCGTGAGATTCGTGACGGGTAAGATATATATTTATATCTTATACCTCCGCTGGTTATTTCCCTTCATTTATTTCGCTATATTTCCGCCATTTTTCATCGTCGATCGATCGACGAGCAATGATTTTAACCGGAATGGAGGCTTCTCGTAGGCGCGAGATGTGCAACCAACTTCGTGGCCAATTTTACGAGAAAATTTGTGTAAATTCCATCCATTCGTTTGATTCTGTATCCATTGTGTCGACGAATCGAAAGAGAAGGAGGGAGGGAGGGAGGGAGGGGGGAAAATTCGGGCGCTGTATCGGGTTTCCGCTTCGATAAACACGAGCCGATGTACGAGAAGAAAGTGCGCGTTTTAGGGAAAAAAAAAAAAAAAATGGAGATACGAGGCTCTGGGAAGGACACAGCTGCATCGATTCTCGCGACGCGTATACCGCGGATGCTACTTCGAATGTACATTACGCTTTTTGTTATCCTTTTGTTCCGTCATTCATACGTCATTTCTAATAAACGACTTTTTTTTTTGCCTGAGATTTATTTATTTATTTACCGGGTAGAAAAGTAACGGGCTCTCGAGCTTGAGAGGCTCCGATACGAGCCAGAAATAGTATCGAGTGTCCAAATCGCTTTTTTTTCTTTTTTTTTTTCACGTCGGTAAGAGGAAGGTTGATTTGAAAAAGTTGCAATGATCCTGGTGCAGAGAAACACGGTGTAATTGGAGTTGATGGGAGTGAAAGAGTCGAGAGGAGCAATTGGGACGAATGCATCGACCGGGAAGTAACGCGACAGGATCGTTCCCGAAGGATTTTATTTGTCGAGAAAGAGAGAGAGGGGAAGGGTTTGACGCTGGAGAGTATCGACGATCGGTTTCCGATAGGATTCAGGGTGGGTGCTGGCGTGTGTCGCGCGGATGCTCCAGAGACGACGTTCTCGAGGGAGAGTCGAGTTTCGTTAACGGCTTCGCGACGGAGATTGCTCCCGAAGTGGGGGGAAGGAACAAAGGAAGAGAGAAAAAAAAAGGCAATTGAATCGTGGGGCAAGGGGATCGTAAAATGAGTCCCGCGTGAGTTTGTCGCCGTTGAAACTCGTAGCGGTCGAGCTTTAAAATTTTCCAATCGACGCGCTCGCGTAATTACAGCTGTGAAATAAATTCGTAAAAGGATTTAAGAAATCTTGGAGAAAACGGTACGCCAGCGGGGGGGAGTGTACTCGATCTTGCCGGATGAGAGACGAGTCGTTCGGGCGCTCGTAAAGTTTGATCGAAAAGTTATTTCCCTCGGTGCGGAAGGTTAAAACGATTCGTACGCTGCGATCAGCGAACGAATCATCCAAGGACACGAGGAATAAAGAAAAATCGCCGGAACTAGTAAATTCGAGACATAAAAAAAGAAGCGAAAAGAGGAGGGCTGGGGGGGAGGAGGAGGAAGACGCGAACGAAAGGATTGGATCGCAACTGACTGCGTTCACGTACTTCCCTCGGATGGGCCCATCGGGAACGACCGGCTGGATAGGACCGGGGGGGGGGGGATCCTCCTACCCGGCGTAATGTATTAATACGTTATACGTTTGAATTTCCGCGTGGCGCATCCGCCTTTAACTTTACGAGGCCGTGTCCCTCGGGAAGCTCTGTCGCGAGTCGAGCCAAATAATATTCCTCGAATCCTCCCCGTGTTGGTGCTATCAAATATTTGGTCAAATATATGCGTCGCTCGCGAAATAGCACTTTGGTTAAAGCGAAAAAAAAAACGACTCGGAGAAAGATCGAAAACGCGATGTTGCAACTATACGCAGCGCCGCGGGTGACACAAAAATAAACTAAAAATCGTTAATTCCGGTTTTTTCGTCGAGAATATTCGAAATATACTTTACTACGAGAGCGGTACTCTCGATTGTGGATTCATCACGTGAGCTCGATTATTCTTAAAAATACATTTGAAATATGCTCGGGCGTTTGATCGATAATTGACTGGAGCGTGCGAGCGTGTAATCTTACGATTCAGCCCTTTCGACGATATTAACTCGGTCTTTTTGCTTTCGTCCTCTTCGTTATTCGGTATATGAATATGAGCAAAGTGCAGTTGGCCACAGTCCCTGGAGACACGCCTAGTGATAATGCGATTGCGGGCAACGCGGTGGCGGTAGCAACGGGAAGGAAGGAAGGACGGGGTAAGGGGGGGGGGGGAAGGATCATGGCACACAGGGAAGACGAGGCAACGAAGGATGAGAGTGTTTGCTCGGTGCTTGCTTGTTCGATCATGTTGACCATCGGGGATGCGAGTGCACGCGTCAAATATACATACATATATATATATATAGACATAAATTTTTGTAAAGAAAATGTCCGGAGAATATAAATCGATTCGCGCTCCGTCGAGCTAGTTTCTCGTTTGACAATGTCTTCTCACTGCATCATACGCGCGGCGGAGATTACAGCGGGAACAAGGAACAAGCAAAGTGAGGGGGGGGGGGGGCGGCGGCAGAGAGATTGGCGTACGAGAGAGAAGACGCTTTATTACCGCGGTGTGTCGCGCCGCGCCGGTGTGGATGCCTTCAGCCACACGTTTCGTCATTAATATCTTGGCGTTAGGCGGCGGCAGGTAGGCACGCGGAAGAAGGTAAAATCTCGGGAGAATTTATGAGCAGGAAAGGTGTCGCGCGAGACGTTTATCACGGGACAAACATTTTCTCTTCTCGCTGCTAATTTTCTTTCGCGTTCACATTCAAAGCTTTTTTTTTCCCTTTCTTTTCATTTTTCTTCTTCCTCTCTCTCTCTCTTTTTTTGCTTTTTCTACCCCCGTTCTTTTATCTTCTTTATTTTCAATTACCGCTGCTCTTTTCGCTCCGGCAACTACAAAGACTCGATTCGAGAGCCTTTGTAGCAATAATAACTCTTCGAGATGTTTGAAGAGCTCACGAGTTTCAACGGGGCGTCTCTCTTGATTGACGAGTTATCGAGTTTCACAAAGAGAAGAGAGAGCAGGGGGGGGGGGGCTAGCCAGTCGGCAAAGAATGAGACTAAAAGGAGAAAAGGATGGAAAACTGAATTAGATGAAATAGACGCGGCGAGATGCCCTCTTGACCCTTGAAACATCAAAAGGGCATCTCGAATATACTAACGTTGCCAACACCTAGCAGCCTGTTTGCTCAGCACTCCCGCCCGTCCATCCGTTCTTTCCATCCTTCCTCCCCCCTCAGCCATCAAACCAGAGGAAGAGTCTTTAACCGGTCCACCCGCAATCTCACTCGGCTGTCCTCTCAAACTTTGAAAAACCCCTTTATTTCCAAGCTCCTTCGCTATCGAGGCCAACACCCCCCATTTTATTCTCACATAAGAGCTATCCTTCATTGTCACTCGCGCCACACTCCGCTCGTTCTTATCCCACGTGCTGCACCGAGAGCCAACATTTCTTTTTTCTTTTTTTCCAATTTGCCCACAATAGTTCATCCTCCCCGATCTTCAGTCATTACTTTTCCTCATACACTCTCAGTCGTCGACTATTTTTTCAGCTCTTTTGCCATTTCCGGCATGTCACCTCCCCCCCCCCTTCCTCCTCCCGCAGTTGTTTTGTGGGTCTTGATGAATTTTGACGAATCTTCGTGGCTCCTTTACACATTCCTTTTCCCTTTTTCGAGCTCCGCTTCAAGGTTGTTCACCGTAAAAAACAAAAAAGAAAGATAAAAAAAGGGAAAAAAAAAGAAATTATTTCAGAAACGGCGAATCCGTTCTCGACGAAGAGGTCGATCGCGACGTCGTCAATGACGAAGTACAGATTTCGGATCTCGAAATTCGTGAAGAAAGAAAAAAAGGTCCGTCGTGGAAAGAACGAGGACGAGCCTCGACCTACAACGAAGCTCGGCTGGTACGAGTCAAAGCTAATTCGGACTCGAGCGAAACTTTGCCGAGAAAGAGATCGGTAAGCTTTCACGAATCCGCTCTTCTGCGGAGGCGTTATTCCGAGAAAGATAACAACGATTCTGAGGAGCAAACGACCAGCGCTGCCCAACTTCCGCCTCCCTGCACCTGTCCCTACTTCGGACAATCCTCCGGACAACGGACTCAACCACCATCACAATCTTCGGCTCCCAGCCAAGTCGTCATCGTTTCAAGCGACACTCTCGAACCGAGAGGAAAAACTGACACCGAAATTTGCGAATCCGTTGTCACGTGGCGAGCCGGCAGACGCGGATCGAGCATCGGTACGTTTTTTATTGCTCTTCGAATCGACTTCGAGAATTTTCTACAAATTATTTCGTTCTTGAAGATTTTTTTTTCGCAATTAACTCGTTTCCTCCGTTTCCGAATGATTTCGTTTTCTTATCGATCTTTTTTTTAAAATCTTCTCGTTTTCATTGAATTTCATTGTATTTGCGTCTTTTTGAGCTTGATTTCGATCAATTTTTTTTTTCGAGCCAATTTCCTTGGTTTCGAGAAAATTCTCAAGATTTTCCGTTGATTCGGAACGATTTCGAAGGTGGTTTGTGAGTTGAAACGAATTTGCAGGAAGCGCCAGAACTCTGGTGGCAACGTCGTCTTCGCGAGCGAGTCCGTTGCGTCGTGCAGCGACGATGCGAGCGCACAACGGTCAGTCGAGCCTGTCAGGGGCGAAGAGCAGCGTATCGTCGCCGTGTTTACCGAGATACGGAGGAGGAGGAGGAGGTGGGACGACGACAACGACGACGAAGAGTCATCGCTCGATGACCTCGAGCGTAATATCGAGAAACAGTTCTCGACACGGTAGAATAATAAGGCAAGAGCAAAAAGCTACGAAAGTTTTGGGCGTTGTGTTTTTTACGTTCGTCATACTGTGGGCACCGTTTTTCGTCTTGAATTTAGTACCGGCGATTTGTCCGGATTGCGAGAAGCGTATTAATCGTAAGATTTTCGATCTCGTTACGTGGCTCGGCTACGCCAGTTCGATGGTCAATCCGATATTTTACACGATATTCAACAAGGTATTTCGTCAGGCGTTCAAAAAAGTATTGCTCTGTCGTTACAAAACTCAGGCTTGGAGACCTACGAGATAAAAAAAAAAAAAAAAAAAAAATATAAATAAATATTTCGATGAACGAGAAAGCTCTCGATTTCTCTCTTTTTTTCTCTCTCTCAGAAAATCTGAGAGCTAGGGGGGAGGAGGGGGGGGGGCATGCGGTAAAATTTCGAAGAAAGCCTTGTTTTTCTCTGGTCTGCTTACGGTACGTTTGGCGGGAGGAAGAAGGGGGGGGGGTGCAGAGGGCGGAGCGATCGATCAGTGAGAAAACTCGCACCGGTCGTTTCTTATACCGCAGTGCTTCTCCATTATTCGGAGAGTCGGAGAGGCGTGAGCATCGGAAAGACGGTGCCAAACACGGAGGGTCGCGAGGATTGTTTTTTTTTTTAATTTTTTTTATTTTTATATTTTTCTTCCCATTTCCATTGAAATACGTTGAGCTGCTCGTATCGCGAGTTTCGAGCATTTTTAATTCGATCTTCGCGGCTATTTTTCTATTCGTTAAAGGGGTTAGTGTACGAGTTGAAGTAAAGGGAGGAATAATTTGAGAGGGCGCGTCATCGTGCATTTTGGACCAAATACTCGTGCATGGAAGGAAAGGAATAAATAAATAAATGAATAAAAATGATGCTGGAGAGAAAATAACTCGTTTCTTCCCTATCCATTGGCGCTCGCTCGGAAAAAGCGAATTTTCTCAAGCCTCGAGCTTCTTTGTAGACTTCTCTTGAGTCGAGAAGGTAATATCGCGCTGGATGAGAAAGAGAGAGAGAGAGAGAGAGAGAGAGGAAGCTCGTTGAATAGGCTCACTGACGCGTTTCCCTCGGAAATAACGAGACTAGAATCGCGAGTACTTTCCAGAGTGGATATTCTTGCAAGAAGGAAACGTGACTGAAAGATTTTTTTTTCTTTCTTTCTCAAATCACATCCAATGAAAATGTATTGCTACTTACTAAAGAGCGGGAGAACAATCTTCGAAAAATAGTCTTTTAAGAGTCATCGAGCGATGGCATACGCAGCGCCAGGTGCCAAAAAGATCAACTGAAAATCGTCAATTCCCCATTTCGTCGAGAATATTGAAAAATTATTTGGATATCAAAAACAAATACACAAAAAAATTCATTCAAATTGACACGATTTCTGGCGTGGTACTTTTATAATCCTGAATTTCTTCGCATTTTCACGATAAATAATGATGAAATACGGGACAGTTTGTTCGCGCGTCATGACAGTTTTAATCTAGCTCGTTAACATTATTTTGATATAAACATCACACATATTTTGCACGATTAAAGACGTTGAGTCCCTGTGAAACTTGTTTATGTTAATTGTTCAATAAATAGCTTCGTAATCGTCGTGAATATTTGTACACGATTTTCCGAATACTTAATGTTAAAACATGCCATATTTTCAGAATTCTATCAACCTCTCCTCAAGGATTGAAATAAAAAATGATAAAATTCTAAAAATTTGTTGTAAAAAAATTGATATTTTGTTAATTGTTAAACTTCGTTCTATTTCCATTGCTTTCGGTATATCGTGAATGTTAATAAATTGAGAGATCAAAAAACAAAAAATATTATCTCAAAGTTATATCAGTTTCCATGAGACTACATTTAATTCGTTAATGTTAATTGTTCGATAACGAGCTTCTCGATCGTCGTGAACATTTTTTCCACGACCTCTTAAATACTTCTTCATACAAAAACATACAAAATTATCAGAATTTTATCGTCATTCGCGATTCAGGAGTAAAGATCCTTCAGGCTCGAATTCCTGCCACTTGACAGCACCTATCAAATATTTTTTTTTTGCTTGAAGCTGAGAAATCGGATATTTTGGAGCCAAGCTGTCCGACGTGTGTCAGCGACTATATAGATATACTTTACTACGTAAGCGTGACTCTCGATTGTGAGTTGGTCACGTGAGCTCGATGACTCTTGAGGCATAATATATAAAATATGAATAAGACTTGTATAGAATAAAAAATGTAGAATATATAAATGATAATTTAGAACGAGAATAGCGAAACCAATGATCTCGTGTGTTGTTGCGATATTGTAAATATAAATAATAATAATATACGTATTATTGTTACGGTGTTGATGTTTGTTTGACGAAACAAGGAGGCGGTGCTCTCGGCGATGAGGAGGGGGGGGGGGCAGCGAGGAGGAGAGAAAGGGGGTGGGTCGATCGAAACTGGGTAACGCAGATATGCGTTGGACCGCGAGCTGCTCACGCTTACTATACACGTAACGCGAGGGGGGGGGGGGGCGTATGTATGGAGCAGGGGTGAGAATTCGTACACTGATAATTTCCGGTCGTACCGGCTGATTGAGTACGAATGAAGCGCGCAGCTTATCGGAGATATACCGAGCAGCACTCGAGGGAACGTATAGAGACGAGGAAATGCCGAATTGGTTGGTTCGAATTATACCGAGCTGGTAATAGCATCTCTCGGTTAATCAACGAGCTTTATACCGTCCAGAGATTGTATACGTTAGTTGGAAAGCTTCCGAAAACACACACACACACATACACACAAAAACACACTGAATTTATACATTGGTATATTAAAAATTGTCGGTAAACAAGCCTCTTTTATTTCACATGAAATTTTGATTTTCTCTTGCAAATTTTGTCGTTTTTCAATACTGTCGATTTACGATAACCAACACTGCTCTTGCTTGTCTCTTATTTCCATTGCAAATCTTTCTCTGTTTTACATTGCAAATTTTTTTTCATCGTCGCTAGTCAATATTTCAGCTATTTCCCAATGAAACGTTTTCGTTATTTCTCGTTACGAATTTTGGGTTCATCGCTCTTTCTAAATTAAACTATTTTCTGTGACAAATTTAACTGTTTGAAATTTTTCCTCTTTCCTACTTGGAATTCTCGCTATTCGCGACTGTTAATTTTTATCGAGCCATTTTCTATGACAAATTTCACTTAATTCCTATCAAAACTTTTTTCTGTTTTCACTCTTCATATAACTGCTATTAGCTATCGCATATTTGAGTGATTTTACTTTGACCATTTTTACCCATTTTTAGTCTCTATATATATAAATCTGTTCGCTAAAAAATGTTTGTCCGCTTTTCAATCGAAAACGGCTGAACCGATTACAATGAATCTTTCACGAGATTGAAGATCACGATTCAAACTGAGTTTGTGGTTTTGTAAAATTTCGTTATCTCAATTTTTACAGAAATGCAAAAAAAAATTTTAGTGATTTCGTTCATTCTCCAATTTTCAAAACTCGACGGTAGTTAAATACTAACGATAAATAAAAAAAAAAAAAAACGATTTACCAATTTGGAGGGAATTAGAAAACGAACAAAATGAGCGGTGGTTGAATGCTCAATTCGGTATAGAAAAAAAGTTACAGCATTTTTAATGAAATTATGAAAAATTAAAAATACGAAAATCTTTCGTTTGATTATTTTATCCAGAAGAAGATTGAAGAATTATGTCTGAGATTGAAAAAAAAAACGCAAAAAGATGGCCCAGGTAACATCAAAATACTTTAAAAAAAAATTTTTTAATGTAGATTCACAAACAATTTTTATTCCTCATTCCTCATATTATATAAAACTGATTCAACTCTGAACGAAATAATTCATGTATCTAAAAAATTAAATTAAAAAAATTAAAATAGGAAAAATTCACAGCTAGAATAGGCTAGATGCACCTGCTCTATGCAGCGGGCAAAGCCCGCACGCACAGCTAGTACAAAATATAATAAACTTTTGTAATTAAATCGTTCGGGATTCACATTCTAGAAGAATTCAAGAGTATTTGTAATTTTTTTTTAAATCGTTCAAAACCCATTAAGGTAATCCTATCGACTTAGCTGGTCACACTAATCACTAAATTCGTAACTGATGCTTATTCCAATTTTCGATACTTATAAAAATGATAGTTTTTGATAAAAAAAACATTGGGCTCAAACGAAGATCGGTTATAACGATTTGTATATAATTAAAAAATAAAAAAAAAATAGTCATTTCTAAAGTGTCAAAACACTGTCCGATGCCGGAAGTTCCATTTCAACTCAATATTCCCTAAAAACTAGCTCGATAATCGCTTTTTTCCGAGACCATTGAATCGCTACAAGCTCGAAGTACTTGAATCTGATTTTTGTAAAATATCTTATGGATTTTAACTGAGAAATATATATTTTGAGTGACCGGAAATCGGATTTTCCTACACCACCCTGGGAATCCGTCACGTTGAAAATCTTCTTTGAATCATTTTTTTCTCTCTCAACTGGTCGACAAGCGTGTCTGAAATTTCGTGAGAACAATGATTGATTTATGAAGAAAGGCATTAAATTTTTTTTTTTTTTCACGCGAATCCTATGAGCCAGCTAACGGGATAGGATTACCCTGACACGTTGAAAAATGCACGTGAAAATTTTCGTTCCAGCGGAAATATATAAATTGCAATGGGACCTCGGATGAATAACAATTCGAGATATTTGCTAAAAAAAAAAAATTCAGCATTTTATGAAATGCACTCCGAGAGCGTGTAGAGAAAGAAGAAAGATGCGATTTCGTGGGCAAAGAAAGAGCTGGAAGCGGGGAAAAGGATCAGAGTGAGGGATCGCCGGGTCCATTACATAGCGAAAAGCAGTAGCAGTAGCAGCAGCAGCAGAAGTGGAAGGGTCTCGTATGCGAAGGGCAAAAAGAGGGTCGAGTCGGTTAACCCGGAAGGTATTCCGGGCTCGTTTGTTGAGTGGGACAAGTGAGTGCTGCGGCGGTAGGCAGCTAGCGAGTGCGGATAATCGTGAAAAAACAGAGAGACACGCACTTGGGAAACGGAGTCCATTATAGCGTTGAAGGAGGAGGAGGGGGGGGGGAAAGGGCTTTTTGGATGTTTTTCCTGCTATTTACCTCGAGGCTGCTGGTTGAGTTCGTTTCGTCATAGCGTAAGATCCCAAACATCAAGAGAGTGTATTTTTCAGATAAAAAACGTCGTTGGTATACGATTTTCACATATTTTTTTTTGGCGATCGAAAGAAAGGGGGGAAGAGGGGGTGCGAGACTGGAAAAGTAGCCGTTCGATGCCGGACGTATAAAATCGTCGTAAATCCGAAACAATTGAGCTCGGTGTAAAGCGTCACTGTCCTCGACAATAAAACAGTCATTTATTCTCTCTTTCTTTGATACTCCTTTTTCTCACGGCTGAGAAAAAGTCCCGGAAGATTAATAAAGCTTTTCTCGCGAGACTGGCTTTCCCTCGGAGCTTACGATCGACCTTCGTCCTTTGCCGTTTTCCCAGTCTCTCTCTCTCTCTTTCTCTCTCTCTCTCTCTCTCTCTTTCTCTCTCTCTCTCTCTCTTACACACATTCGCTCATTCTCTCTTCAGGAAAATCAATTTTGCAGCATTGTAGAAACGCGACGCGATGCGGGATAGCAGCCTGGCCCGGTGGGCAAGAAAAAAATGAGGTTTTTTCTTTTCTTTTTTTTTTCCCCGAAGAAAAGGATCCTCCGATATCGGCAACTTGATCTTTCAATTGTTAAGGTTTACCTTCGCGCGGGCGAAGAGCGAGCCGGGCGGATCTGAAAGCCCGAGATTGTCGAGCTCGAAGAAAAAATAACGTTTCAATTTCATCCCGTCTCTGTTGTCATTCCGGTCAGGTTAGAACTTTGTTCCGAGGCTGTTTAGCCGCATCGGGAAGCGTCGATTAAAACAATTGCATTGTTTCTAAAAAAGGGGCTTGCGTCCGGAGCGATATGCTTTTCGTACTTTTAATCAAATACTTAACGGAGCTTCGAGGTTTAAAAGCCGATGGGAATGGTGGAGCGATAGAGCGCGGCCGAAGAGCTTTTTTCGAAAGGAAAAAAAAAAAGTTAAAAACCAGGGAGGCGTGCGTTTCATGCTTCTCTCCCCCCCCCCCGTTCATCGTGCTTTTTTATCCTCTTCCCATTCACTATCCGGTTGCAAAAAAAAGAAGCTAAAAAAAAAAAAAAGAAAAAAGATATTACAAGGCACGAGGAGGAAATTCAATCGCGCTAATTCGATGGAACGTTGAATGAGGCGAAAGAGTGCGGCGGCCGGATTGCTCCCGGTCGGAGGCACAAAAAAATCTACGGTAATACGCGAATGGCGGAGAGAAAGAGAGGGGGGGGGGGGGAAAAGAAAAAAATTTAATTAGAATCCGGATGGACTACAAAAGAAGTCGCGGCGGCAGTGCGGCGAGGCCTCGACCATATTCAATTTGGTAAAACTGCCTCTCCTCGTTCTACTCTCTATCATTTCTTTCTCACTCGATATCAACGGTACACAGAGGCTAAAAAATACTAAGAAAAAAAAAAAAAAAAAAAAAAAAAAAAAAGCGAACGAAACCGGGAAAGTCATAATTAAGAGAGATTAGGCGAGTGCGAGAGAGCCTCCGGGAGGAGGCGAAAGCTCTCGGTCGAGCTAGAGGCGCGGGAACAGGGAACGGTATAGGATGCACGCGGTAAAAGCAAAGGATCGGAGCTAAAATCCTGGCCCGAGTCGGTGAATTATTATCGCGTTTTGCCGAGCCGTATATAAACCGAAAGGTTGAGGAGTTAACGAGGGCGGTAAACGCTCTAATCATTTATCGACTGTTCCAATGGTAACTGCTTTTTGGAGCAACGAAGCGGGGCGCACGCGAGCAGCCGAATCGAACGAGAGAGAGAGAGAGAGAGAGAGAGAGAGAGAGAGAGAGAGAGAGAGAAAGAAGAATAAATGTTTCCTTTGTATTCCCGTGATCTTTTTTTTTTTTTTTCATTTTTTTCTTTCTTTTCCTTTGAGCTAGCCTCGAAATATCGCCAGAAGAATATTAAAACGCGGGCGTCAGAATGCTCGATTGCTCCAACACGGGGAGGCCGGAGCAGACGAAAGAAGAGCAAAGAGTCACCCCCCCCCCCTCCCCTGCCCAGCCGGATATCGAATTCGAATGGATTTTTCAAACGTCCTTTCCCGAACGGGACAAAGCGACGGAGATGAAGAGGAACCCATTGGAGAAAGTTTGTGTTTCTCGAGAGCGGTAGAGCCAGAGGGGGAGGGGGGGAATTGAAGCGCGATATTGGTACAGAGCCGCCTGCCTCGTGCACACGAGCCTCCCCCCCACCCCGAGGCCTTTACGCTGATTAAAGCGGCCGGGAGCAATTAACGTGGCAATTTGTAATTAGCTCTCGTTAAAGAGGAACTCGCGCCCGTCTTGGGCGTCCGCCAACACGAGAGAATCCGGAGTCCTGCGATCCCTCGGGGCAAAGAAATCATTTCGGTAGTCGGAATCCACTTTCCAAACTAATTTTAATCAACCTCCTCGAAGGCAGCTATCAATTCATCATTGTTTACCCTCTCGGTCTCGAGGCCACCGAGCGCGAGCGGTTCGAATATACGCCTGAGATCTTCCGAGTGGCAGTTCCTTGAAAAAGAAAATATTAATAAAACATGATCTCGCTTTTCCGCAATGGTCGAGACTCGCAATTTGCTGTTTTTTTTTTTTTTTTTTTTTTTTTCATTTTTCACCAAACGTATAAACTCGTCCAGCTCGTATGAGGTTATCGATCCGAGTGTGATCCCGGACGCGGAGGGAGAAGGCAGCTTTAATAGTCGTCCCTTTGGCCGATGACGAATGTCGCTACAGTTGCCCAAGATTTTATTCACCGGAAATTCATATACGGAGAAGCATTTTCATCGAAATTCTCTATTTTTTTTTTGTCCGTACGAAATTTCTCGGGAATTCGTTCGTTTACTCGATGTGATTACAGCGAAGAATAATATTAAACGAGAAATACATTATTTCTACTCGATGAGATTGTCGGAAAAATTTTTATTTTTTTTCCCTTGTCGTCAGAAAAATTTCGACGAAACCGAACGAAATTTGTATTTCGAAAGATTTTTTTTCGTTTATTTTTCCTTCACGGTCAGTGAGGATTTTTCTTCGTTCTTTCGAAGAATTTGATCTTCGGAAGCTTTTTTTTTTCGATTAGAGGAATGATTTTGAAAAAAATTCTTTTGCCTCGCATCGCCGGATAAAGTTTGACAAAATCGAAGAAAATTTATTCCACGACGACGCTACGATATCGCTCTCTTAACGCGATAATCCGACGGGTATATCGAGCAAACGAGAAATTGTGTGGATGAGTTACGGGACGATAGGAAAGTCGTAACGCTTCGAGCCGTCGCGCAATTTTCCAACTCGTTCGTCCCGCGGCCACCCCTCGACCAGCCGAGAATAAAAAAAAAAAAAAAAAAAAATTCTCACGAGTGAGCTTTTTTTTTTTTCCCAGGATCGAATTCGATGGGATGTGAGACGGAAGACAGTCGAGATAAATGAAAAAGATTGACGGGAATGCGAAACGAAAACGAAGGAGAGTCGTCGCGAATGCGAGACGTTGTAATTATCGTTGGTGATAAACGAACGACCATCAATTTCGTCTCGTTGAAATCGAAATTGAGAATCTTCACGGTTCGCTACGAAGCCCGGATAAAGTACCTCGGATTTGTGTATATACGTATATATATATATATATATATATACCAGAGTCGAGCGAATCCGCGCCAGAGAAACTATTTCAATTTCCTATAACAGGAAAATGTAAGGTCTCTCGCGAATTCGTCATTAATAATCCCGCGTGGCTCAAACGCTCTGTTTGGAAAAAAGAATGGGGCCGAGCCCCATTCTTATCCTCCTTCATCCTCCTCCTTCTCCTCTTGGATAAATAACGTGATTATCAAAACGTTTCTCGTCCGCGTATGTTATCGAGGACGAGGATAAACTTTCGAACAACGATAACATCGGTCCGAGTGGATCGAGTGGAGGAAAAAAAAATAAACTGAACTTTCGTGACTTTTTTTTTTTTTCTGACAATGAGACGAACTTCAATAATTCGAGGGGGAAAAACGAATCCGGAGAAACGAGAGCAAGATCGATCGAGAGCCTCTCAACCAGATTCGTCAAATTTCTCGGTGAGAGACTGAAAACACGAGCGGAGAATCTGTAACGCGAATGAAAATAATGCATGCATGTACGACGCTTGGCCAGAAAATATCTCGGTGAATATAAAAATTTGAGGAGAATAGACTGGACGAAAGGTCGAACGTTGATATTTCAAAGGGGAAAAAAAAAGAATTTTCCAAATATTCCTCGTTTTTAGGGAGAAAATTTTGTAGGTCTTGTGCCAACGGCAATAAGAAAAAAAAAAAAAAAAAATGCAAAGAGCCATTGAAATTTAGAGGAAATCTTTGAAATGGCTGCAAGCCCTTCTCGGAACGAAAAAGAAATTGGAATAATTCATAGAGTCGACGAATTTTATTGCATCAAAATTTCAACGTCACGTTTTACGAATTTTCAGCGGAATTCTCGAATAATTTTTTTCCCGGAGAAACGGGGAAAAAAGGATTTTCAAAGAGGGCAACAAATTTCGATTAATTCTGAAATATTCTATGCAACGAACCAGTCAAAATAAGATCTTAAAATCGTTCCTCGAATTTTAATTCAAAACTAATTGTAAAAAAAAGCAGAGTGATAGATTCTCGAGTCGAAAAAATTCTTGACTTTCCAACTGTTTTATTCTCGAGTGAAAAAAAAAAGTTTCTTTTCCCGTTTTTTTTTGTTCTGCCTCGAATTTTGTTGTTTCAGTCTCTCGTTCGGTACTTTTACGCCCATTTGAGTTGAACGATAAAAAAAAGTGTTGCTCGAGAGCAGGAACGATAAGGATAAATAAAGAATGAATAGTGGAGCGAGGGGAGGGTTGTTCGGCCGATAATTCGCGAGACAGATGTCGATAATAGTGTCTTTTTCCGGGAAAGAAAGGGGAGGATAGAGGGAAAGAGGCTGTATCAAATAACAAGTCGATGGGATGGAAAATCTGACAAGCTTCTCTCGAGCTCGGTAGCCGGACGTGCGCGTCAAGGGTTGAAGGGTTGAGAGGTTTGAGGGAGTTTTTCGAGGCTCGAGAAGGAGCAGAAACAATTTTGTTTGAGATTTTCTCGTTACGGGATTCGCGAAAGAGAGACGAGCGAATCGGAAATATTTTCGGAGCTTCGTACGTTCGTTCGTTCGTTCGAGAGCGAGATAAAGAAAACTCATCACGAAATGAAATGAATTGAATTTGTGAATCGAGGTCGTCGAGCATAGAAACCGGGATCAACGAGGACGAGAGTGTTGTATAAATTAATTGAGAAAGGGAGTGAGGAATTGCGTACAACACAATCCTTTCTCGGGTTTGCGGACCGCCGGAAAAGCCACGGAATTTTGGAGAACACGAGGGTGAATCGAGTATTTTTGTACTCCGGTCACGAAAGACGCTTCTCATTCGAGAGCTCAGTCAGTCAAGCTTATTTCTTTACGTAGACGCGCCTGTCGTTGTCATCGTATCCGACAGGGACTGAAATAAATAAAACGAAGAAAAAAGTAATGATAAATCGAGAGTTGGGGGGGGACTCACCGGAACAGAAGAAATCCGAGTCCGGTTACGGCGGCACGACGCACGTCGTCGTTAACGTCGGAAACCTGTCGAGAGCGAACAACGCTGAGATTAAAATCAAATTCAAAATATTATTGTGAATGAAATAGAAATCAAAATTTCTTTTCTGTTTATGCGAACAAATGATTTTATTCTATTTTAACGATTATTTTCATTTTATTCATTCGCGAAACTTTAATTTTTCACCATTAAGTAAAGAAACGATAAACTTACGGCAACGTGGAGCAGTTTTCTTATCGCTTGATTGTTGCCGGTGCCGCAATACGCCATCGCCAGGGTGTACATTCCACTGCGACGAAGAATCGGATCTTTGTCCGCGGACAGCGAAGCCACGAGCAGATCCGCCTCTTCGAGACGTCCGTACATCGTAAAAGCTATTCCAACCGCGAGGCCACGAAGAATTTTTTCGTGCTGCGTTTCTTGAGCGTACTGAAGAAAAAAAAAAAAAAACAAACAAACAAATCAATAAAATCGAATAAAACGAGATTTTTCATGAGAAAAATCCATTTTTTTTGCACTTCTTCGATTCTTGCTTTTCTTTATATGACGTTTTTTTTTTTTCAGTTTCGTACGTACAGCAACCATGCTCTTGATCGCTTGAGTCGATTTAGAACCGAGCATCACCATTCCCATCGCTATTCCCGCCGCTTCTCCGGTCACAGCATCGTCCTGATACAAATTTGACTTCAATTCTTCGTACACGTCTTGCCGATGGGATCCCATGGCCGCCAGCCCCAGACCGAGACATCCACCGTGTCTGACCATCTGTCGCGAACACAAATTCTCATTATTCATCAATTTTTTCGTACATTTGTTTCTCCTCGTGTACGATTTACTCGAAATTTTGCATTCATAGGTACAAAATTTTTTTTTTCCATTGCAATCGTTAGTTGGGAGCAAAAAAAATTTTTTCTTGGAATTTTTTTTATCAATGAAAAAGCATGAATTTCGATCATCCGCTTGACTATTTTTTTTTTTCCCAAATAAGTCACGAGGATCTTTGATAAACAAGGGAAACTCGGTATTTGATTTAAAAAAAGTATTTAAATAAACTAAAAAGTGGGAAAAACAAGTTTGGAACAGCAGTTTCGGAAAAACCAGCACTAAAAAGCAAACCTCATTTTGGGCATCTTTGAGTTGACCCAAAAGATAGTCGGTTATCGCTGCTCCATGATTCGCGTGAATGAGTCCGAGGGCGTACAGTCCACCACCTTCGGAGTAGCCGGCCCCAGCACCGGTGTCCCGCGGCAAATAAGACTGCATCAGAGCCAGTGCTTCTTGCTCGTGACCCCGATGAATCACTCCGAGGGAAGCGGTCGCTGTCAACTTTGCCCAGTTCGTCGCTCGAGCCAACCACTCCAAATTGTCTCTGTATTCACAAAATAATTATCGATTTTTTTTCTTTTTATCCGTCGCTCAGCTTTGTTTGCAAATTTTTTAATTGAATCAGAATTTCGAAACGTGGCAATAAAACTAAACAAAAATTTGAGAATTTTCGTAACTTGGTAACGTTTCTCAATAAAAATGATTCTGAATATAAGAAAATGTAAATTTTATAGAAAACATCGTTGTAGAATCGTGTAAGAAAGTAAGAGTAAAAAAGCACCTCAAAAACTGATCGCTCGTGGTGCCGGAGTGCATGAACGCGTTGGCGATAACGGTAGCGGTGTGACAAATCGAGACGCGTATCGCGTCCTTCGTATTTTTAAGAATAAGCATATCGGTATGATTGCTTCTTATGAGAAATTGAAGATGGAGATCGATGGAGACTTCGCCTCCGAGGATGCTCGAAAGAGCGTCGACGCGTTCCTGCCGACCGCGTTCTTCCGGCGTCTTTATGGAAGAGAAACGAGACGTGAGAAAAAAAAGTTGTTAAAAAACGGATAAACGAATCGAGCCGAAAAAATACTGACCAGGCTGTCGAGGCTTCGCTCGGGAGCTTTTTCCTCGACCGGTGCCGCGGCTGCGGTCGTTACCGCGGCGTCAGGAGCTTCGGTTCCCGCAGCAGCAGCAGCCGCTGCTGCCGTTCCGGTCTCCGTTGCGCTCGGTGCAGCTTCGCTGCCAGCGCTACCAGCACCGTTGGTCGCTTTTACAGTCGGTTTCACGATCGGCTTTACCGTCAAAGCGCTCGGAATCGGAGCGGTCGCTCTAAGCGCTTGCAAAACTCTACCCAAAAACTGCTGCGTTGCAGATTCGTACAGATCGAACGCGATCTGATAACCCATCAAAACACACTCTTGAGAACCCTTGCTCAGCCTGTCAAGAAGCTCCGCAACCGCCAACGGATCGTCCAGGAATATCAGACATTGACACATGTTGACGTAATCCGGAGTTCCCAAATTCTTGTACAAATCTACCAGGCACCGCAGCACCGTGTTCCGGAAACCACGATTCTGGATCAAACTCATCGCGACTTGAAACGCGTACGACAGCATCCCACCTACGTCATCCTGAAAATTGTTTCTTCAATCATATCCGTTTAAGAGAATTCATTAACTCTGACTCCACTCTTTACTCGTTTTTCTGTCTCGTTAACTAAGAACTTGACACTTTAAAGAGAAACTGAGAACATCAGACTTGTACGATCTATTTTCTTGAAAACAAACTCTGCAACGGGCTCGAAAATGATTTTAGTCTTTTCTTTTACGTGAAATGAAAAGATGCAAAAAAAGAAGTTGTTTTTTTTCTTTTTTTTTTTTTTTACTGATACCAGAGTTTTGAACCCAATTGCAGTTTCGACAAATTTATGCGGGTAGAAGAGAAGAGCGTTGGTCTGAGAAATTGAAAAATTCTTGTTTTCAGGGCCAGAAAAGATGATTTTTCAGATTTGAAGTCTCATTGAAAGATTGCGATGTTTTGATGATAATTTCGGAATTTTTTTTTTAAAGAATACCGACCGATTGCATTATCGCAGCCTCGAAGATGTCCATTCGTCTGGTCTCGAGGGCGAGTCCCAATGCCTGCCGATACTGATTGTCGTCCAAACATCTCTGGAACATTCTATTGACGATGCCTTCGAGCCTGGGGTCTATGTCCTTGGGCTCGGTGAGCAGTTTGTTCTCGGCTAATAGTATGCGTTGTTGAGTGTAAAAATCTATGCATTTTGCTGAAAAATAAAAAAATTATTAAACTTCATTCTTCCGACGATGGGAACAGCTGTTTCTTGTTTCAAAGCGGTGGAAAAAAAAAAAATTTTTACCGATGGTCGTGTCCACGTATTCGTTGCGTGCATTAACGTCAAAAAGTTCTCCAGCTCCGAGAGCATAGATCAGAGAATCTTCGAAGCTTCCTAAATGATAATAAACTTTGCTCGCTACCAACGCCGCCAGTTTGTGTTGGTTAAATGCCGTATCCTCGTACAGAATTTCTCTGAAAAAACAGTCAGTTATGGAGACGACAAACTTTGTGAAAAATGAAAAAAACAGAAAAGAACTTGCGGCGTACGAATTCAAGAAAATTTTTTTTTCTTCTGAACTAATGAACTAATAAAGTTCAAAAAAAAGAAAAGTTATCGATAAATAGGAATGTCGCCATTTTTATTGAAACAAGCTTTTCAGGTCGGAGTAACTTACATTTTTTCTATCGCTTCCGAAATTTCTGGCCAAAATTCGTCGACTATCATATCTAGTTTTTTCAGCGCAAAAACTTTGAGCTCCGGCATTGGCTCCTCCAGCAGGGAGATGATACCGGCTGAAATTGTTGTTTTTCAATAGTTAATTTTCAATGTTAATGCTCTACTGAAATTAGAATTGCACGATATCAGAATGATTCGAAAATAGTGAAACTGTGGCTAATAATAATCAATTTTGGGGCATGTATATTTGATAAGAAAGAAGAAACATTTTTATTCTGTTATATCATCATTGAAATATTATTCACAGAAGTTTTTGCATATTCGTTGATGTCCCACGAGTAGAAGAGAAAAAATTTCATCTCGTTTGACAGGTGCTTGAAGTTAAGTAATAGTTCGGTCTTGGATTTATGATTTTTTTGAATTAAAGTTGAAAAGAAATATAGATAGAACGACTTCAAGTAGTATGGCAATTTTTCACATTTGGGTTCCTGTCATATTTCTGAAAATGCATTGAAAAAAATGCCTGGATCAAGACCAGTTTTTTGTTCAAACACTCGATAAATGATAAAATGAATTAAATTTAAAATAATTAGATTAGAATGAAAGTGTAAGGAGCATTCAGAAGGACGGGACAGATGAATCATGTCGAAGAAATAATAAAAATATCAAGAAAAATAAAAAAATTTAAGAACAAAGTAAATTTTCGAAATTTGAACTCGAACTTCACCTTTCAAGATATTGAAAAACGAATTAGGCTCGAATCAGGGTGGAAAATGAATAAACAGAAGTAATTTATTGTGACAGGATATGTGATTTAATTCGGTTAGCTCGTCATTGTTGCAGGTTCGATGAAACTTCGAGTGAGGTTAAGTACAGCACGATTTGCAAATCATCGCGTCTGAGCGTCCAGCCCCGGACGTACGGAAATCTTATTCCCGGAGAAAGCCTCTCTTTCATGACACTTTCATAGAGAAATTATATTTTTTAAATTTACCTGCTGACGTGATATTCATCTTCATTTGCTCGAAACGTCCGGTACGTTGCACTTTTATTTGACGAGCAATGAAACAAGTTTAAAGTTTACAGACGATACTCGATGAGACACCGCAACCCTGTATCAAAATTGTGCACCGTGTACACACTGTTAGGAGGTTGGGACTGTGGGAGTTCCGAACGTCATCATCTATGCTCTATGCTGTCGGTGGCGCCACCCTTCGTTGCTCTGAGATTTGCTTTGTCGACGGAAGATAACTATTATCATCGGTCGCGAGCAGGGTCCCAATTCGACGTTGGACGCGACTCTCCAATCGCGTATATCCGAATATGTACGAAAAAAAACGGCCACCTACTGACATAACCTAATTGAAATTTTTTTTTGTTTCATAACCTCATTTTTTGTGTATCGTTTTTTGGTATTTTCACCGATGTCCCAAGTTGACTACGACAACGAAGATGGATCCTCATAGAAGTGTACTTCTTACGGACCGTTTGACCCCACTTTTTTAGTGGCTGGTGCTGCCGACGGATGACGCTACTATCGACCGATCGATATTTCCCCTCCGATTCACACGGAGTAGGGATCGCAGTTCCCGAGAGATCAAAATAAATCCCCATGGTAGAAATTTTTTAAAATTTATTACGGTTATTAATTTTGTAAACTTTTCTCGAAATTTTTTCTGATGTTCAATCGAAATCTAAGGGAAAAGAAATTTGTAAAAAAAAATCTGAAAAAATTTCAATACATAGCAAATAAAAAAACAAACAATTTTTCTCTCGTGAAATGTTATCAAGAACCCGTTAGTTTTCGAGTTACGGTAATTAAACCTCAAAAACTAGTAGCAATAAAATAATTGTAATACATAAATTTAAAAAAAAAGTACCTCTAGGAGATAATCGAACTCTCGACCTTATCGTCTACTTCCCAAGGCAGTATCCATACAGCTAAACACACAATTCACTTTGATTCCGCTGAAGTGATATTTATGTTGTAAGCCGTTTTTGTTTTTATATTGTTTCGATATGTTGTAAAATCGAAATAATCATAGATTTTCAGTGTGAGGGTTTCAGGATTAGAAACTAAATATCCAAGTCCCGTAAGCATTGAAAAACGTCTAATGTAAAAGAAAAAAATGTACATATTCCCGCTATGCATCGTATGAGCTCCTCATCACGCCGCCATTGCGGAAACTCCGATCATCTTCAACGAGAGCGAGAAGGAAAGAACTACTACCCCAGTTTGGTGGGGGAAGCCGGATCACCCCAGCTCACGGACGTTCGCGCTTACATCTCAGTGTTGCGTACGTGAGCGCACACAAACAAAGACGATGCTAGCGACATCCGACGGCCGGGGTGATAGCTCGTACTGCTACCCCAGTTTTTTAGGAACCATATAGACTACAGGCTTTACACTTCTATGAGGATCCATCTTCGTTGACTACGATCACCGGGATGGACGAAGTCAATACTTGGGTTTAGGGAAAAAACAATTTTTTCTCGAAAGTGTAACGAATTCACGATATTTCGTCCAACTAGATCGGATTTTGTTCGGTGAACAAATAAGTGTGTTTTTATCAGCAGTATGCAAACAGGTGGAATCATAGAAACCTGCTGCAAAGCTTAAAACGCGCAGGGATAATGAATTATTTAAAAAAATCAATTGAACAGGTTTTCTCTTATCGATTGCATATCAAATAACATTGTTATTTTTCTGACAATTTTGTTTTTCAATTCGATCTCATACTTTGGATACTTTTTTTTTTGTTTCGAACATTTAGTTTCGTTGAAGTTTTTATCGAGTTTTCGAGAAATCTCAGTGCATTTCATTTCTGATGACACGTTTTTGAACAGTTGTTCTTACAGAAATTGTAAAGAAGATAATTTTTCATTTTTTCGTGATTCCTTATTTATGCTCCCTATCCTCTCAGACCATCGTATATGTTTTGAATAATTTTATACTTTTATTAGTTCCGAAGGTTCAATAAGAAATTTGCATTTATGGAAACAGTTATTACGGATATAATTCACAATGAATTTTTAGCCTTGAAGCGTAGTCGAGATACGCGGTAGCTCGAAATTCCATCACGTATTTATCATCACGAAATTTCCACGAGTATGATGTGCGGCACGTTGACACGTATCGCGTATTGCGGAATCAGCAAAGATACGAATTCAAACAATGTGAATGTTTTTAAAAAAGTCGGATAATTGTTTGGAAAAAATTGTTTTGAAATACGACTTTTTTGTTAATTCACGGAGTGAACGTGGAACGTGCGATACTTTGAATATTTTTCAAAAGTAGCGATATAATGTCTAGCCCTCGGTCCATTGTCCTGATATTTATAAATTGGACGCTATTATTGCCACTAAAGTTAGTCACAACGTCGACAGTTTTTGAGCTCTACGGAAACGAAACAGGGCCGGTGGAAAAATTGAGTTATCTATAACCTTCGTGAAACAGGTTCATTGCTATTTGAAATTTAAATTGAACAATTTGTGAGCGAACAATATTACTAGTAGTCAGAAATCAGTCACATAATGTTCGTTTGCTTACTTTGATTGAAAACGAAAATATAACTTGATTTCGATATATTGCTTTTAAGAATATTCTCTTTAATATATCTATGCGAGAACTTTGTTATAGCGATGTACATGCGCACGATTGATATCCAATAAGATTCGATAGGTGTGATCCTTGGGCGCAGAAATGATTTTCGATCGTTCAACGGACCTTTTCGATCGTTCAACGGACGAAATTTTTTCCTAAGCGAGTTTCCCTCGAATCAAATTTCTTGTCGCGGATAATTGTCTCTCGGTGTAGAAAAATGTGATATAAAAATACTTTGAATTGGATTTTTGATTAACTCGCTTGATTTTTTTACGATAGACGTTTTCCGCGCTCTCACGCTAATCCAGGGATAGCGCTCGCCAGGTCGGCGGAAGGTGCAAGCAGGAGAACCGCGACAAGCGCGAGGATAGCGGGCATATGGTTGTTCGTTCGGTTATCAGCCCCCGTGCCCCTGTGCGGGGGCTGATAACCGAGAGAGAGCGAGCGAGAGAAGCCCGTGAAGAATGCAGTGTAAGCGTCGGTCGGTCATGCACAACTTCGAATTTTTAACCTTTCTTGATTCCAATGAAGTAATCAAACAGCCTAAATAATAAGTAAAATAAGTCTATAATAATCCTTTCAAGCGATTTTAATTTCTTTCTCATCCAAATAAAAGCACCCACTGATAATGATATCTAAGACATAAATAAATGTATATCTCTATGTATATAAATCTGTTCGCTAAAAAATGTTTGTCCGCTTTTCAATCGAAAATGGCTGAACCGATTACAATGAATCTTTCACGAGATTAAAGATCACGATTCAAACTGAGTTTGTGGTTTTGTAAAATTTCGTTATCTCAATTTTTACAGAAATGCAAAAAAAAAAGTTTAGTGATTTCGTTCATTCTCCAATTTTCAAAACTCGACGGTAGTTAAATACTAACGATAAATAAAAAAAAAAACGATTTACCAATTTGAAGGGAATTAGAAAACGAACAAAATGAGCGGTGGTTGAATGCTCAATTCGGTATAGAAAAAAATTTACGGCATTTTTAATGGAATTATGAAAAATTAAAAATACGAAAATCTTTCGTTTGATTATTTTATCCAGAAGAAAACTGAAGAATTATGTCTGAAATTGAAAAGAAAACGCAAAAAGATGGCCCAGGTAACATCAAAATACTTTTTTTTATTTTTTTTTTTATGTAGATTCACAAACAATTTTTATTCCTCATTCCTCATTTCTATGTATATAAATCTGTTCGCTAAAAAATGTTTGTCCGCTTTTCAATCGAAAATGGCTGAACCGATTACAATGAATCTTTCACGAGATTAAAGATCATGATTCAAACTGAGTTTGTGGTTATGTAGAATTTTGTTATCTTAATTTCAACAGACATGCAAAAAAAAAGTTTAACGATTTCGTTCAATTTGAAGGAAATCGGAAAACGATCAAAACGAGCGGTGGCTGAAAGCCCAATTCGGTATAGAAAAAAAGTTGCAGCATTTGGAAATGATGAAAAATTTAAAAAAAAATGAAAATCTTTCGTTTGATTATTTTTCCTGCTATAGATATGCGGCGGGCGAAGCCCGCAGGCACAGCTAGTGAATAATAAACGACAAACGAATCGATTATACAAATCAAATTGGTATTTCGTAAAACTGCTACCTGACAAATCAATCGCGATGTATTTCACCAGCTAAATCATATCCCTCAATCCCAAGCTCCTTTTTCACTTCGATTCCCACACAAATAAATGTTACGATAATGACGTTATATTCAATGTAATATTATCTTGAAAACAATTCTTTTCATACATGCACCCCCGAGTGCATCCCCGAGAGCGTCGTTCTCTCCTAATCGTTTTGCCATACCAGTCCACAGGGGCCTATAGGTTTCGATTCGTCATTCAACTAATCTCAATGTTTAGGGCCAATCCCCACTGTCGTTCCGCTCTCGTTCCACTCTCGCTCCACTCTCGCTCCGGTAAAATCTCGTTGTGTCCACACTGACGGTCTCGGTCCGCTCTCGATCTAGCCAAATTTCTATGCATTTCCACCACTACGTAGCTTTCCAGCACCCTTCAGTCTGAAGAACACAATGCACGATGAACCGGAGCTGGAGCGAACAAGTGTCCACACTATCGGTCTAGGTCCGCTCTCATTCCGCTCTCGCTCCAAAATATTCTTCCGAGTTTATCGGAGCCGGAGCGAGACCGGAGCGAGATAAGAGTGGAGCGGTACCGATAGTGTGGACACGCGCATATAGTAAGCATGTAAGAATATTTTACTGGAGCGAGACCGGAGCGAGACCGGAGCGAGACCGGAGCGACAGTGGAGATCGGCCCTTAGACGTCAACTCCATTTTCCCACAGAATATGTAAAAAAAAAATGACCTTTTCTCCGTTCGGGAATCTCTTCTCGGAGTACCGCGTGTATGTTTCGAGTAATTTTATTTTATTTTAATTCGACGAAGTTTGAATTCATCGAAACAATTATGAGAGAAACATAGCTCGGAATTTAAGAACGTATTTATTATGAATAAAAATTATGAAATTCGATGTTGAATTTATCGCGAGTACGATGTCCGGCACCCTGACACACATTATAGCGGGTATCGCGTCCTGTATTTGCGAAGGTCACCAATACATCGCGGAGTCAGCGAATATACGAATTCGAATAAGGCGGATATTTTCAGAAAATTCGGAGAATTGTTTGGAAAAAAAAAAAATTGTCTTGAAATGCGATGCCCTGGTTAATTCGAGATAATTTGATACGAGGTGAAAGTGGATCGTGTGATACTCTGAAAATTAAAAAAATTCAGGGATCCAATAGTTACTCCTCTGTTCATTATTCTGACAGTTATAAATTGGACGCACCGCTATTAGGACAAAAGTTAGTCACAATGTCGACAGTTTTCGAAACAGCGCTGGAAAATAATCGAGCCATTTACCTTTGGTGAATTCATCATTATTGTTTGATATTTAGATTGATTGGTAAGTACACTATACAAGCAGTGAGAAAATGTTGGTACGGTGAATTTGATTAAAATAAAAAATATAACTTTTTTTTCATACACTGCTAATCGTAGACTGGAATAATAAAATATTCTTTTTTTTTATTTTTTAATATTTTTTTTTTACTTCTAAGTAAAGTGAAAAAGAAGTAAAAAACGGGAATGCTAGAGCGAGATAGCTGTTAATGTCAAACGTGAATTTTTTCGACACCGTTGGTGTAACAATGAAACAGCTCTGTCAGGTGATTTTCGGTTTCTCCCTGCGTGGGCTGCTGACAGAGCTGTTTTGTAATCGGTCAAATCGTTTCGAAGTTTCAATTTTTTGACACAACTTTCGTCCGATCGGGATAAAAGTGGATCAGCTCACGTAGAACGATGGCAAAAAATTTTTTAATTGTTGGCACTCGCGTTGAGTTTATTAGTATATGTTGATTCTCGTGTCCATATACAATGAATGATAGAAAGAGAATTAATTGACAGGATCAAATAGAATATATTACAATCGAGAAGCTTTATCTGACTAAACAAGGCTCACGACTGTTCTCTATCGAACGGAAAAAATTATTCTTCTTATACGATTTGAACTGTCTCCAGTTCGAGCTACATAGCCCGGCTTAACAATTGGGCCGTGTCACGAATATGCACGAAACGAACAAATTTAACTGTTACAACGATGGCGAATAAAGGAAAGCGATAACTATTGGAACGAGTGCATGGGCAGAAATGATTGTCGATCTTTGAGCTGCGCGTGCTTTTATCTTTCGTAGAACGGTGAACATTAAATATCTAACAATATTATAATTATTGTTTTTGTTTTTCAGAAACATGGATGTCAAATTTCTTATCGTAGTTGTAATTTTCTCAGCGACAGTTCACGTCACTTTATCGGTATCTAAGCCACTGAAGTCTGGAAACAAGGATAAATCTAGAGGTTCGTTTGAAGAATAAGTCCATACACGATGTTGTAGAACCGCGATAATCTGAAGCGATTTTTAATTAATTACACCCACGACGATACAACTATTTTGGCAACAATTGCTGAAATATAGTTGTGTCGTTGGTAAAATTGCGAAGAAAAAAAAAATTTGTCGAGCGTATACGCATGGCTCAGATCTCGATCGCGTTGAGATAACCGCCCGGTTCGAATCAATAATCGGCTTCCAGATATTCCAGGTTCTATCGTACGAGACTAGCAAAGTTATGTGACTCAGATGTATACCATACTTTTTAGCGAACGCCGGAGATTCCGTTGATGAAAGGTCGCTGCATTCGTATTCCAAAGACAAGAGGAAAATTTTCTTTAAAAAAAGATGCCCAAAACCACCAGCTACAAATAATACGCTCATCAATGAGCTCAAGAACGAAATTTCCCGGCAGCGTAGACTAATTGACCAGCTGAACGAGGAAAAGAACGATCGAGACGAAGTCAACCGGGAAATTACTGATGAGCTCAAGCTTCAAATTTTCGAACAACGTGAATTGAACGACGAGCTCAATAAAAAACTGAAGATGATCACCAAGGACAAGGAGGATCTCATTAGAAGAAACATGCAACTAACTGAGCAATTTGAAACCGAAATTTTTTCTCTACAGGAAACCAACAACGAGCTCAACCAAAGCCTCAACACGCTCACACAGGAGAATAAGGATCTAAGTGAAAAAAATAAGCAACTAACTGAGAGAGTTGAAAACGATATTCCTCACCTGCATGAAATCATTAACGGTCTCAACGTAAGTCTCAAAAAGCTCACAAATAACAATAAGTATCTTAATAAAAAAACAAGCAACTGACTAAGCGAGTTGAAACCGAAATTTTTTCTCTGCAGGAAACCAACAACGAGCTCAACGTAACTCTTAAAATGCTCACACAGGAGAATAAGGATTTAAATGAAAAAAACAGGAAACTAACTGAGCAAGGTGAATTGGAAATGAATAGAGCCAAGAAGTTGCTCAAGGAGCAGGAACTGTTGATTTCCAATCTTAAAACAGAAAGAGCCCAGCTGCTAGACACTGTACTAGCTGGCGCGGAACAGAAACAGAAGATGCGGAAAGATCTGGCCAAAACTCGAACGAGGGTTGAGGAACTCGAAAAAATAAATCAGGAACTTAGGAAGTTGTCAGCCTCTACTCCTCAGCCGCCCGTGTCACGTGATATTCGCGGAACGCGAGACGAGAGAAAGAAGCACGTGGAAAGAGTAGCGTAAGCGTCGGTCGGTGATGCAGTGCTTCGCATTATCTTTCGTCGATTCCAATGGAACCTATAAAAACGTCGTATATAATAAGACAAGCGAATTTCTACTTGATTCTCATCGAGTAAAACAAATCTACAATAATTCTTTGAAACTTTGATCTCAAGTTTAAGTTTCGATCTTTAAGGAGGTTGGCTACACACAACAATGTTGCCATGTTAAAAGCATAGGAAAATTCGAAATGATTAGAATTTAATGAAATTTGGTGAGCATATTCTTTTGGATTAAATATGAATATACAAATTTTTTAAGATTTTTCTTCTACATAGTTTTCGAGTAATTTAACACTAGAATTTACATCCGTAAGCATAGGATTCTGATATATATAGGTATATCTTTTGCTTATTGTAAACTCCAATTATTCGACAACTATGTAGACGAAAAATTTTAAAAAATTTGTGTCATTGCATTTGATGCTAAAGAATGTTATCACTAAATTATATTAAATTCTTATCATATTGTCGTATGTAGCCACCCTCCTTAAGTTTAAGTGAAGCGAAACATGCGTCAAACAACGAAAATATATTATTACTTTTTATAATTATAGTTTAAGCTGCGTCACAAAAACTGGAAATTTGTAACAGGCTACTGCCTCAATGCAAATATAATCTCATTAAATTACATTACATTTTTCTAAACGATCTTAATTTCTTTCTCATACAAATAAAAGTACGAATCGATCATTTACACTGAATTGTTGTTTTGGAAATCTCCTACCTAATAAATCTAAATTTAGAGACGATGAGGATTAGAGCGAATAAGCTTAAAGTCGGAGGACCAAGCAGATTTTGTCGCTTCTTTGTTGCGCATAATAACTCGTTGCCATCGGTAGGTGTAAGCCGATCCCTACGAAATAACATCGTTATCATACTCTTCCCATTTTACCGTGCAATTTAAACGGTCGATAAAACAGACTTTTGATAATCATTCAATCGTTTCGTCGTTCGAAAACGATTGTTTAATATAAAAACGTCAATTATCAATTATTATAATGAATTCATAGCGATTTGACTCGATTACATCTCAGACTTTAATAATAATTCAAATTTGACGCTTCAGAACTAAAGTAGATTCTATTTTTTTTTTTCAAAAAACTTGAAGCAAAATTGACTTGAAACAGCAATACGTTCTTCGTTGTGTTTAATAATAAATTAACAAATAGAGAAAGAATGAAGATAATCTCCATCGTCGTTATCGAGACTGTTTCTTCGGATACTAGCTTTTCGAAAAAAATGTCATTGCTTCCCTCGTTTTTTTCGTCCCACCGTCTATTTCGATTGTAAAAAAGTGAATCACGAAGAAATTTCAAAGTCCAGTACAAAATCCAGTTCATCAGAATCTTTTGGTAAAATTGAAAAAAAAAAAAAAAAAAAAAAAAACAGTTAAAAAGTAATAGTTTGGGTTTGGCACATTGAGACTGAGGAGAAGATGAACCCACAGACACGAGAGATATTCATAAAAGTATAAGTATTCAAGTCGAAATGTAGATACGATATTGGGAAGGTAAAAATGAAGAATTATTGTTGTTTGCAACGATCCTAATAGCAGAGCTAGTTGTATTTATTGCACGAGTCTTAAAGTATAAGTGTTTTGTCGCAGGCATCGCGATTTCAATGAAAAGTATCGTACAATTTATAAAAGTCATACAGCCCGGCTGCGTAAGAGCCTGCCTCTGATTGATCACGCGAATAGATTTTGTCAGACCCACTAGACGATCACGAGGATGGAACTAGTTCCAATCGTGCCAATGAGAGTCGTCTTCGGACGTAGCTAAGCTGTCGATCAGTCGATTTGACAAAATTTGTTAGCGTGTCCCCGATCAGGGAGGTTTTGATGCAGTCGCAGCTCTTGAACTACATTTTTTTTTTCCATAAACCGCTGCTATTGTTATTCTAACGCGTAAATTCGTTGGTACATTTTGTTCGCTGTATAGCTGTCACCACGTTTTCGTAATTTCCGTTAAATTTTTATATATATTTACACTTTCTACTGGCCTTGATCCCATTCTCACGCGTTTCTCATCCGTTTATATCATCTCACTCTCTCTCTCTCTCTCTCTCTCTCACACACACACACACACACACACACATACACACGCCTTAAAACAATGTACATTTATCTACAAAATAAAAAGGCCGCCAATCAGACCGAGAGCCATTAAACTATCGGGTATAAACATTGCACGCGTGGCATCGTCAACAAAAATACTGGCCTTTGTTTTGACTTCGATAGCAATCACGATCGATCCGTCTCGTTGTTTTATCTTCAGAGTATTTTCTTTTCTTCTTCTCATTAAAACACTAAATCGTGAAAATTGAAGCGTGCGATAAGCTATTTACAAAATTCAACATAAATTATCCTTTCGGTTCGTCATCGGCGGTACAATGTCATAACTGTTGAATGTTTTTTCAAAACATAATCGTTACTCCTCGTTCGGTCGGAATCCCAAAATTATCTGAACGCCATAGAAGCAGTGTGGAGAAGAGTATAGACCTGGGAGGCCTCGAATCTGGTCGGGCACCGCGGTATTAATCGAGGTGAACACCTTTTCGATATCGTTTCCTTGCCCTAAGAGCGAACTCGTGTTCGATTAAGACGAGTTCGTACGCATCCGGGGTATCCAAGGGGCACCGGAGCATTGATGTGTTTGCCGTAAAAGTATTGTCCGCAGGGCTGTTCGAAGTGAGACTTTGACGTAGCGGTGCTTCGGTTGATACGGGCGACAGAAAATTCTTGCGTTGAGTTTAATGAAAAAAAGTGTTCATTGGTATGAGATTTTTTCGTATTAAAATAATCACTCGAGTGTCAATGCTTTCGAAGCAGATCCGGTAGTCGATCGGTAGTCGCGATCGGTGGACAAAATGAAGAAAGCTCGAGAGATCTCGAGGTGCGTTGGCTCTCGATTGAGAGGTGTATATCAGCTGTATCGGGGATTGGGCAGGTGTCCAAGTATCGGAAGATTAAGAGCCTAGGCGAAGAAACGCTTTCGCGGCTGTAAGGATGCTCTCAGCGACATGTGTTCGAGGATCTGGAAGCACGTACGTACCACGCGTCGCGATTCGTCGTCTCTTATATACTGTAACGTTGTGTCCTCGTAACGTTGTATTCCACAACGTTACAATACATAGATTTAGTGAGGATCGTTGTTGGTCGATGAGAGAGGGGCATTTGGATCCGGTGAGATCGGCAAGCAGGGGCGAATACGATCGGTTTTTATTCGCGGCTACCCTCGGGTCGTCAGGTCAATGGGCCTTCTTTTGAGCGGTGGGCCTTCGTTGTCGCTGTGGCTTTCGGTCATATCGACGTCGGCTCTGTCGTCCTCGCTCTCTTCGCTCTCGAGTATGAGCTTCGATCGCATCGATAGATCGATCGGATTGTCCTGGGGAGGAACTACGCTGAAATCCCTTTCGGGACTGGTCCTGGGAGAATTATGACCGGAGAGTGTTTTGCTGGATGGAGAGGAGCGTATGGAGGGAGCTTGTTGGCTTTTGAGTATGGCGTCGAGATAGAAACGCTTGTTGCAGGTTTCCGTTGGTGCCGGAATAAGCCTCGGTGAATCGTTTAATCTTTCGGTGCAACCGACGTTCTGATTCCTCGCGTTTCGATTGTTGTTGTTGTTGGCGTTGGCGTTTCGGTCGTATTCCTCCTCTTCCTCGTCGTCTTCTTCTTCGTTGTTGTTATTGTTGTTGTTGTTGTTGTTGTTGTTGGAAGGCTCGTTGGAGGGAAAAGGCGTGGGGGTAGTAGAGGCGGTTCTGCTGCTGATGGGCGAGCACGTTCTCGTTAGTCCGATCGGATGATGGGCCGAGGGATGCGGAGCTGGAGCTGCAGCGGTTGCTGCTGCTGCGGCATAGAGATAGGGGGAAAATATGCTCAAACTTGGCGGTGGAAGGTGGAAGCTCGGGGGTACCAGTGGCATGCCACCTAGATGAAAACCTAGTGGTAAATTCATCATTTCTTTGCTCAGAGCAGAAAGCTCTGGGTGTTGGGGATGCAGATGGGCTGGATGAAGAGGTCGGAAGCCGGGATGAAGACCGTAGGCGGCTCTTCTCTCGGATACTTCGACGGAGCTGTCGCTATTGTGGGACTCGGGGGAACTTATGCTCGGGGAAGTCGAGTTTTTGTAATCTTCCAGTCCTAACATTAGAGCTGCTTCTTCCTTGCTTCTCTGCTGTTGGGATGGCAGCTGATGATGATGAAGGTGGCTCATCGATGGACTGCTTCTTTGTCGTTGATGATGCAATTGATGTTGGAGTTGTTGATGCTGCTGTTGCTGGAGCCTTTGCCCGTGATGATGTTGCTGTTGCTGTTGCTGTTGCTGCTGCTGTTGCTGCTGCTGCGCCTGCTGCTGCTGTTGCTGCTGCTGTTGCTCTTGCAACAAACAATGGATCTTGAACCAATTGGACCTTCTTCCGTAACGCGAGCCAGATTTCGACATCCCAACTAAGAGGCACTTTCGCAATCGACAGGCTTTGCAAGCGGTACGATTTTTTTTGTTTATTACACACTCCCCTCCGTTTTTGCACTCGGATATACTGCTCAGGTTGTTGTACGATCTTCCGAAGAAAGACTGTAACGAGAAAATCAAGGTATTAATTAAGCTGAGAAAGTGCATTGTTCGCATTTATGCATATGGGCAATTTTAATTGATCGGCCAGAGGACATAACAATTGTATAATACCAACACGAGTCTCAGGGACAAATGTCCCCTTTTATCTTTCGAAAATTCGATGGATTATGGTCGCTCTGTTACTGCTCAGACTTATCGTAATCGCTCGGGCGATATCTCATTGTTTCATTCATCGGAAGCCCGCGAGTCGGTTTCTCGGTCAAAAGAGAGTATAGCGCGAGAGCCGCAGACTTATCCGCGGCGTATCGCAGCGGCGTGCGAGACTAAAAAGGAAACTTGAAAGAAAAAAAAAGAAGAAAAAATAACAAAGCACGTGGCAGCGGGGAGATCCGAGGCGCGTGCTGCGGCCCGGCGAGAGAACTCGCGGCTAATTGTCGACGCGAAATGACGAAACTCCCGGGACCGCGACAGACCTGCAGTGATTCCAACACACCGAGCAGAGAATATTAACGCGAGGCCCCCCGAGTGCCCTCGTCGGTCCGGCGTTAATACGGTTTTGCGAATAGAGACAAAGAGAGAAGAGAGCTTGTGTGTGTGTTGAGAGAAAGAGAGGGAAAGGGCGATTAGAGGCGGTGCGGGAGGAAAGGAACAAATTGGCGTGCGAGTCGTGTGTATGCCGTAAACAAAAGTAATTGCAGTTTCGTTTTCTCGATTAAGAGGGACACGGTCGCCCGACTACGAGACAATAGCGATGGAAGCGCAATGAGAGAAACACGCGCCTCCTATCCCCAATGGCTTTAAAACAGTATGAGAGAAAGAGCACGCGAGAAAACGTCGTCTAAACGTGTCCCTTGCGAACCACGCTCTAACGGTAACAATGCCCTCGCTCCTTGCGTGTCCACAGGATAATGCAACATCATCTCGAATTATTCTGTGAGTTTGAAGCTTTTTAAAAATGGCTATTGACCCACATGCCGACTCCGGAGATCACCGAATTCTAAGTTTTCAACTCTGCCGAGGACTCGATGGGAAAAAAAATAATCTTCTAAATAATATAAAAGACAAATCGTGGTGAATCAACGTTCGTTTGTTCCTCGTCTCGAATGTCTCGTCGTACGCGTACGATTCTTCGATCGATCCTCGTATTACAGACACGTTCCCTCTTTATGGAAAATACGAGACTCCTGAAGAGTTATACTATACCAAACGAAACTTGGCGCATACGTTCGATCGAATTTTTTTATAAACTCCTCGCTACTGTACGAGAGCCCCTCGCGGTACGTGCGTTTGGTACAAGAAAATGTAGGCGATTCGCAATCAGCGAGACGCATCACCGGCGTCTTCACTCGCGTATGCAATGCCCCCAAACTCCCATCGCGTTCGTGCAATCTTCTTTTCACCACGAGATATACATACGTTCGCTGTACAAACTATCGACGCCCATGTACGGGCATTTTTCATCAGAATTTTGATTTTTTTTCATCCTTGACGAAATTTCCCTAAACTAAAAAAAAAAACTGTATTCGAATCAAATGAATAATGGTATTCGAGTGAGTTCGATCGAGTATCCGCGTTAAAGCTTCTCGCTTTCCCCACTACGTGGCGCACAGCGCCGAGATGTTTCTCATTTACGAGGCGCCCTCTGGATATGCATAAATTGTGGGAATCCAAGAGTGATTAATCGTTTTTCCTAAAAAGGTTTTTTCAAATTTTACCTCGGAATCCAATAAAATAAACAAAAATCTAACCTCGAAAAAGAAGAGGAGCTAAAAGAAGACGATCGTTCATCGCTTTAACGGACTTGTGGTATTACAATACAGGAATAGCAAGTAAGCAAAAAATGTAAACAGAAATGTAAAAGAAAGACTGAATAAAGAAATTTTGGAACTGAACAAAATGTTTTTTAGTTTTTTGACTCAAATCTCCACGTAAACGACTACCGTCCACTATATATGTATACAACGAAACATAGAAATAAGCTGGTTAAATTCAAATCCTATGGAATGGGTATAGCGATAACGGACAAATGTATACCAACAAAACATATTGTGAAACCAAGACGATGAATAAAGAAAGTTTTCAAAGTCATGGCTATTATTCTCATTGAATATTTATACCCATAGAAATATTGAATAATAATAAAATTGAATACGAAATAAATAAAATAATAGATTTTATTTACAACTCAACAACATTCCCGTTAAATTAATTGAAACTTTTAGAAATGAAAAATCGAAAAAATAGATTTTCGATTTTATCACAAGCATCGAAACATCAAAATCGAAGAAAATTGAATTCTTCAAATTTCTTCAAATTGAATAGATTTTTTTTTATCGGTATTAATATATCGAATTCAATCGATTGAAGTATTTTCAGACGAAATGAAAAGTCGCGATTCATCATAGAAGCCCTCGTACCGTAGGATTTGCAATAGTCACGCGTAACAGTATAACGATTTATCGCGTAACGTCTAGCTCCGGTCTGTGACGACGACGACGACGACGACGACGAGTGCACGGGAGTGAAACGACGACAAGTACGAAAATGACAACGGGCTCTCGGGTTAGAGGACCGTCGGTATGACACAATCGAGAAAACACGAGCATTACGGTACGAGTGGTGGTATTGCGGGGCGGCGGGGGAGGGGGGGAGGGGGTTACGCAAACGAAAAGAGAGCCCCCAGCGTGATCGCGCGCACAGGTGCATGGCCCTGCGGAGGGGGCACGTCGCGCGGCCTCATCTCTTTGCTCCCGAGCTTTTTAGATCGAGGCAACAACCGTGCAACGGTGCACGGTAGGGACAGCATAAAAAAAAAATTAGACATCGCTGAGGATGCGGCTCCGTATATACATCACCGGTGGATCGACGTCGAAACTCTATTTTATTTATCTTCAAAGAGGATATAAAAATCAACGAGAGCCTCTTTTCTTTTTCTCTCTCTCTCTCTATCGCTCGCCTCCTTCTTTTTTTCCTCTTCCGGCGGCGCTTCGCACTTGCCCGCCACAATTGTTTCCGCCCTAGTTAACCATTGCGTAATACGCGACATTGTTTCGGTTTCGTTATTTTCGTTTTCAGGCCCATCGTACCGTGTCACCGTTCCCTCTGGGCCCCCTCCCCTCCCCCCCTACACTCCCCATGCCCCCTCCCGCTTCTCCCTTCTCGTACACGCGCTCGCTCGCTTCGCGTTCCGCAGTCTCGGATCGTTACGACCTACCGTTACACCGTACTAGACCCATCTTCGTACTTTTTTATTTTTTATTTTTTTTTCTTCTGAGCGTGTCCTCTTTTATCCCGAACCCAGCAAATACTCGAGTATTCCTACGTACACGCGCGCTTGTTACGCTCGACCATCACCTACCTCACGAATACCCCCCCCCCCTCCGGTCTCCTCTTTACCCTCCGTCGCCCCACGAGCTCGCCCCTATACTTTTCTCGACCTCTTCTCGCACCGCAGCTGCGATTGATCGTCTTATTTTATTTAAAAAGTTTTTCGACAAATCGCTCATACCTTGCAACCTTCGCAGGTAAAAGCCCCAAAATGAAATCCGGCGGCTGGCTCTCCGCATACTTTGCACTGTTGATTCATCTGAAACGAAGCAAAAGAGTCGGTTAAAATCTAATTAAATATTATCATATTTTTTGTTGTTGTTTTCTTCAATATTATTTGTTATATTTATTCGTTGAAATATTCATCCAACATATGCGGGCATGAAAACGCTGCGAATATGGAACGCCGATAGGATAATAATATGTGCTCTGTGATGGATCGAGAACGAGAGTGGCAAAACGCGGCGGCGGTGCTCGCGCGCGGAGGTACAGATCCTCCGCGAGCGTACACACGTTGCGCAATTTGTTCTGTTCGCGCTCGCGAATCGCTCAATCGTGGCAAACCGCGCTCGCGGAGAAGCCCGCGCGTGTGTTACGTTCAACGAGTGGAAAACTCGTTCTCCATCTCTCTTCGCTGCTTTTTTTTTTTTTCTTTTTTATCGTCGTTCTTTCCGCGCGCGATTAAGACTCGATTAAATTGTTTACCATTTTTTAAAAATTTTTTCTCGCTATTCTCAAATCCTTGCATCAACAGCTTCGCTGCTTTATGCGAATATAATAATTCATTGATGCGGCAAATGATGATGGAACTAAACGAGGCCGCGAGGATTTTACTACTCGCCGCTCGTATACTACAGCAACAGCAGCGGCAGACGCTATGGGTGCGCCTTCTTCACTTTCCATCGATATTATAAAATATATATTTTATATTTATCATCGATCTTCTCCCACGATGAAATCCTATCCGTATATATATCTATCAGATCGAAACACGAATAGGTTTACGTCAGTCGACTCCGATCCATCATACAACCGCGACCGTGAACTGTCCCACACTTTACGCTCGCGTTTACACCATTTCGATGTTGTTTCTCTCCGCAAATCTTCCACTTGAAAAAATCGTGGAAATTGAACAAAAAAATAAAAATAAAAATTTTCCCGAGAGAAAACGAGTTCGAAGCGAGAAGAATCTTTTTACATCGATCTACGTAAAATGATCGATCGAATTTTTCATTCGAGCTCACATTTTTTATTCGTTCGGAACGGATTTCAAATGGAAAGTTGAATTAATGGAAAGAATTCTTGAGTTCGAATGGGGCTGAAATTTAACTCGGTAGAATAGAAGCTTCGATACCTCTGTTGTGTTTATGTATATAGAATTTCAAAAAGAAGAAACGTCTCTATGCATATATCCGACGTTCGATATCCTTTGTGCGACTTTCATACATGACGAGCTATCGCTAAATGGGAAAGTAAATTTGAGCTAATGGAAGAGACATCGAATGTTTGATGAACGGATCTCTCTCTCTTTCTCTCTCTCCTGACCTACACCCTACAGTCGTTGACTCTTTTCATTCTCGCGACACACATGTATATCTATACATGCATATTTAATGACAATAATGAGAATGTGTGTTGATGCGGTTGGATGTACTCGCGGGCGTACGACGACTCCCTTTCTCTGTCATCCTCGATCTCTGTTGAGCTCTCTCTCTCTCTCTATCTCTCTCGAGCACTCGAATCTTCTCACTCATTTTCATCTACGGTGCTCACCGCAAATGTGTACCTATCGTACTTGACGAGATTCGCGGATTTTGCTCTCAACGAATGAAGAAAAGAGAGTGAGAGAGAGAGAGAGAGAAGAAAAAGGCTATATCGTGAGAGAGTTTCATTTCCAAGTCGTACGAATATTAATTAAGTTCGTTCGCGCAGCAGAGACTTTAGAAACAAATTTCATGAGAGATATGAACAGAATTTTATTGATTTTTCTTTTTCAAACGTTGAGGGAGAGATCCAATTGCACAAGACGAGGTGCATCGATTCGCACGAAACCTCGTGAGTTTAACGTGTCAGAAGAGAAGCTGAAAAAAGTGTAGCACGTGGATCGCGTGCATCCTCGTTTACGACGTTTCTCATCAATTTATATTCGTTATATAGTCTCGCTTATGTATGTTTATACGGCGAATAATATCGAGTTCTAGACAAGCCCGCAGCTCTTTCGATAACGCTGATGCTCCCTCTATATAGATTTATCGCTCGTATATGCTCGGGAGGGAGATGGCGCGACGCAGGTGCGTTTCCGGTGCGCGATTCGTTGCCGGTGATCTGCTACCAGGTGCACGCCGCAGCAACGTCACTCGATCACTCTTTTTTTTTTCTTTTTTTTTTTTTCATTCTCTCACCGAATATAATTTCTCGCACATGGTTAACGTCACGGCGTTGCGATCTTTGATCCTAATTACTTACGATTTTAGGCGGATATTTCGCGATCCTGATGAATTAGCCGGTCAGAAATCAGTCGGGAGATCGGTGGTCATAAAAAAAAAAACTTGAAATTCGTTGAGTAATACGCTCGTATAGTAACGTTACGAAGTCACTCGGGAGACGTGGAATCCGAAGAGGATCGCCCAGGTAGATGCACGAAAATTGTGTAAATTTTGAAAATCAACGAGAATCCAGCAAGCGCGCGCCCTCCTTTCTAGAAACGAGAGAGACTTGACCTTACCCTGGGAACTATTGAGAAAGGAAAATAATAATGAAGGAAGAAGAAGAAGAAAAAAAAGAAGAAGAAGCTGTATGCGGTATTCATAGAGACGCGTCAACGGGCGACGTTTTTTTTATTTTTATTTTTTTTTTTATTTTAATTAGCAGAGCACACACTTTTATTGCGCTCGTGCACGAATCGAGTTGCGCGACTCGGAGCTCAAGATACGCTTATTCGTCAAAAACGACGCTTCGGCGCTCGGTCTCTTTTTTGTATTCTCATTTTTTCGCTTCAATATAAAAATAAAAAGTAGAAAAAGAAAAAAATAAATAAAAATAAAAAAATGAAATGAAGTATAAAAAAAAAAATAGTGTCCCGGTTTATTGAAGCTAAAAGTAGACTTCGTATCTTTGTGAAAGTAACTACGCTAATTGGGGAATTGAAATTTACTGCGTCTCCGCTAAGATTTTTCGTGCCGAGAGCTTCATTTTTCGGATCTCCGATGCTGCCTACGCTCCCGTACTCGTCAGAAGCGCGACTATAAAAAAAAAAAAAATAAAATAAAATAAAATAAAAAAAAATAAAAAAGTATTCCGTTTTTTTTCTTTTTTCGACACGCTTTTTTTTCGTCCTTCGGTGCATCGCACCGCGCCGCGTTAACCGTAATTCGTTTTTATGGACGAGAAGACGTTAAGTACGTTCGTTCGATCCGGATTTGCAGTAAAAGAGATATTCGGAAAAACGGGACCGAGCGAGCGAGCTTTCCTCTTACGCAGGTCACTTTTTTTTTTCTTTTTTTTTCCCTTCCCAACGCTCCTATTCTCTCCGGGCTACGAGTCGGGGTAGGAGATCGCAATAAAAAACAATTGTCATTTCGTTCTCGTGAACGACCCAAAATACCTTTTTATCCGTGTTTCCGGTGGACTGGAGAAAAAAAAATGTGTAAACATCATTTTTTTCTGCATTCACGTTTCTTGTTTTTTTCTTTTTTCTTTACTCCATTTTTATTTTAGTGTCAGAATCTGAAGCTCGAAGACATCGTCGTTAATGCTGAATTATAAAACCGTAGACGAGACAAATAAAAAATGAGAAATAGAAAACGTGTTAAACGCTACGATTCGATGCTCCAATGTTTTTTCAATTAATCGAGTCGAGCGATCACGAATGAGACGATATAAAAAAAAACAAAATATCCAGTAGAAACGATTGAATGATCGATAAATTGTGACAATTGCAGATTTAAATAAGTTTTGTTCTAATTTGTTTAGATTTTATTGAAATTTATTAGAAAAAAATCGAGAAATAAATGAAAAACGGTGACTCCGATCGTCTCCCTTCGAATTCATAGTCGAATAAAACGTATCTGTGCATATATACGCGTGTGCAGAGATTAAAAAGTGAGTTTGGCCTCCGCGAGTGAGTTGAGTATACACGAGAGTCGGTTAATGATGGATCAACGGCCGCGTAAACGATCTCACAAAGTTGACTCGCGGCAACAGCAACAGCAGCAGCAGCAGCAGCAAGAGCGATGGAGAATAGAGGTGGCCTCGTTACGTTTTACCTCTTAATTCCTCCTCGTCTACTCCTTTTCCTATGCTCTCTCGTACGCTTATACACCAGCAGCGTGTGTCTTGCGGTGCTGTTAACTTATTTCTATATATCCGCGGAGTGGGCGCCCGGAGAACACCGTTTTTCCAGGGTGAACGCCGGTTATGAAACAAGCACGCGCCCGCCACCGCCACCGCCGCTGCCGCGCGACTCCCCAGCAATACGCCAGCAATTACTACATTACTTTTTCGTAATGAAATAACGTAAAAGCGAAATCCGTGAAACCGGCGCGGCGTGGCTCCCTCGGAGCCTCTGAATAACCGCGCCGATTAGCCGGACCATTATCATTCGTTTGTCGAACGCTAATACGCCTAACGATTGCTGTCAGTTTTCGAGGAGCTTCGTCATCGGCGAAAAACCTTCTCCCCGGCTTTTCCGTGCACCGTTTTCATTGAAATTTTTCGAATATTTCGGAATCTCAGAGGCGCAGGCGTGCATGTCGAAAAAGAAGTATTTTTCGCGGACAAATTGCGCGGAGTCGCGGCACCAGCGATATCAACAGACGCTCTTCGCGATGTGCCGCAATATCATCTCGTCCGTGCACCGACGCGTCACGATCTCGTTTGCCACTCGCTCTGCTGAACCCTCTCGCCTCCTATATGTATATATATATAGGAACGAGCAACTTCCGTTCTTTCGAAATTTTGACGTTTCGTGACGCCCGCAACGCGCTCTTCCAAATCCCCTTCTCTCTCGCCCACTCTCCGGCTCTTGAATCATCGCACGAAATCTTTGTTTATTTTATACATGCACGAGTTCGATGTCGCGATGTTCAACGAGAATTAAATATCATCGGGGTTACGAGACTCAAACAGCAGGATTTTTTTTTCTTTCTTTTTTCAACTGACACTTTGTCGCCACCTCGGAATCGCGAGCTTCTCTTACGTTCGCTCGCGAATTCGCGTGTATAAACGAACTCGTGACTGTGCTCTGACTCGTCGATACGAGAGACACAAGAGAGCAATGACGTTCGGCCAATTGAGCAAACGTCCGAATGTCAATGTTTGCGACTGTCATATTGACATTGGCCTCGAATAAAACTTATAACGATTGTATGAAAAAAAAGAAAAAAAAAAAAAAATAAGAAATAAGGACTGAAAATGAAAGCTTCGAAAGATCATAATCTCGATCGAGGATCTCTTACCTTGATCCTATTGCGAGGATGAGAAAAATATAGCTCGATCTATGAACACTACGAATGAGCGAATATATCATCCGTGCTCGTTGATCACGGAAGCGAAACTGTCGAACCTCTGTTGGTTGTTGCACCGAGCGATTACATTAGCTCGCTTCGAGCGTTTCACACGATATATTCCATTCTAGCGATATTGCCACTCTGGCGATTCTTACTTCGGCGTAACCTCGTTTGAAAAAAAAAAAATTTTTTTCATTTATTTTTATGAAATAATCGATGGTAATCGGTCGCACCTGACGGGATCAAGATCGAACAACGAAACTCTTATTCACGAGTCTTCGATGACTCTGACAGCAGCCGTCAACAGGATAAACAATGATGAAAAATTTTCAACTTTTCGATTTCAATAATCGTAGGTCACAACTGTCACAAACACGAGCACACACAAACGTTTTTATTATCAAACTGTTATAATAATTGGAGCGTTCATTCGAGTCGATAAACTTGTTCGAGAATTATGATTCGCGTAATCTTTTATGTACGATTTATCATTGTTTCGTTGGAAAATTTGTCAATCGCCGCGATGTCGAGAAAAACACGCGCTCGTAATCGAGTCACGTTCGATCCAAAAGTCATCCGTTAACCCGCGCACTGGCTCGATCGAACAACGATCAATGAGCAGTAAAATTGTTATAAACACGTAGATCCCGATAAGTAAGTGGCCCGAATATTCTTCGTGGAACTGAAATAACGAACAACGATCAATGAGCAGTAAAATTATTATAAATACGTTGATCCCGATAAACCAGGTGGCACGAATATTCTTCGTGGAACTGAAATTTCACTAATAATTCACCAGGTATATTTTAAATATAAACGACGATAAGAATGTACCGGGAATTGAGAACGGTCCGTGTGACACGATATGATAAAACGGTAAGAAGAGTCAGCGGAGATCGCAGCCCGAAAACGAGCGTATTGTTGCTCGTCGAAGGTAAGAGGATCGATGATCGGCAGCAGCGTGTTGCCGTCGCGTCGATGACCATTGGGTGAATGACTCGTAGGACAAGAGGGACGAGGGTGTTGGCGTTGTAATTTGTTACTCCCAAATTCCGGTCTCTCTCTTTCGCTCTCTCGCTGTACGTTTCTCCCTCCCAGCAAACGGAAACACATGAACGAACGACGGTTGAGTGTCGTGTCTATCTCACCTCCGAGGTATTCCCCCACTCCGCTCGGATTTGGAGTGCCGAGCGGCGTTCGTTGACTGGTCGTCGTTGTCGTGGCCTCGGGTGCTGGATCATCGGGGACCTCTCGATGAGGTCGATCGCGCTGCTCCCCACTCGATTATCCAGAATCGGTTGATCATCATCCGCGCGCGTCAACGTTCATCACCACCTTTCTCCCCTTGGTCCACCAATCGGCTGTGAACGAAACGACTCTCTCGATCTCGATTATGGATCGACGCTGCTGCTGCTGCTGCTGCTGCTTTACACCGACAGAACGCTCCTCGTAAGTCGTATCTCCCGGGGCCTTTTCGAAGAGACTGTGCGTCGCGGATAAGCCTGTTGGATCCATACGCCCGAGCACGAGCTCGGCTACAGGTGAACCTCGGCCCCCGAGGATCAACTCGATCCCAGCGGTTATGGTGGTGGCGCGATCCTCGTTGTTGTTGTCGTCGTCGTCGTCGTCGTCGTGGTGGTGGTGATGGTGGTGGTGGCGATCGCGCCGGGTAAAGGATCGGGCCTTTCTTCGCTACGGTGGGACTCACCGATGAATCGCGCCTATGGCCCCTTGAGTGGGGGCCACGAAGGGAGGGGCTTCTTCGCGCCTCTCTATCCCTCTCTCTCTCTCCAAAAGCTCCTTCTTATTCTACCGTTTTTTTTTCTCTCCCAAGATCGGAGCTATCACCCAACGACGACTGTACGATTCTCTCGATCCTAAGAGCCTGTGCGCGGTGACACGATTCGTATCTCCGGGCTCTTGGACCGCGACGCCTTCCCTCGAATGATGAGTATAATTTCAATTTTTTAAATGAATTTCCCACTTTTCTTAACGTTTTCAGAGTCTCTCGATAGCCCGATCGATTTGAAGCGTTTTGACATCTGTCACGATGAGCTTAGACTTTTGGTATCAGCTCGATTATTCGGGTAGAAAAGATCATTTTGGTTGCGAGCTTCTTCGTTCGACGAGCGTTTCATTCACTTTTTTGTCCATATTATTGCGACTGTTTTGATGGATTTATCGATTTTGGTACACGAACGACGATATCGATGGAAAACGGGTGCACGGATTCGTTGAGGGTAAAAATAGAGCGAGGATTAATCAGCAACATGAACGAGCATTATAGTCTCGGCTGAGAGAAAAACCTGCGAAATAATGTATAATGGAGAGCAAGGAACAATGAGACAGGATCGACCGGAATGACCGTCGGCTTTGTCGTACAGCTCGGGCCACAGGGAAAAGGTCTGTCGGGTGTCATAAAACGATGATTGGTGGTCGTTAGAATCTATTATCGGAGTGCGTTCGAATTTCTTCCTTCTCTTTCTTCCTCTTTCTCCCTCTTTTTCCTTCTCTTTCTCGTCAGTTGTTTCACAATAGTGTGACATGCCATTCTAATCAGAATCTGTCTAATTTCGAATTAAAGGCACGAGGGGCTTGGTCTGGTCAAAAAAACTGTCGTAAATACGGAGTTATAAAAATTCCCCTACCCCGGGGGGATGCGTTGCAACTAAAACGTCGTAGGTTCAAAACGCAAAGCACAGCACCGAGCAAAGAGCTTAAAACGTTTTTACAGTGTCCGAGCCGCGCGAGCGCTCTTTCTGTTCCATTCCCAAACTGCATTTTCTTTGCTCTCTCTCTCTCGAACGAACGAACGTTATTCGAAGATCGTAAAACACGTAGTTTTTATGAAAACGAGAGAAAAAAAATGTATTTCTTTAGGGAAGAACGACGAGGGAGCCAAAAAACGATGAGGGTAAAAAAAAAACACACACACACACAGAAAATTACCCAGCAAAACGTCGTTTTTTATTGTACGAATTTTAGAGTAATTGCTTTATTTCGGTGCACATATATTCACGGGAAAATAACTTATTCCCAGCAGTAACGTATAGTTTACAAAATTTTAGAGTCGAAAATTCGAACAAAAATTTACAGTCACTTTTTTCATTCTCGAATCCTCAAAGAGATTCGTTTTCTTTTTTTCTCTGATCATTTCAATCTCGGAGGAGCTCGAGCAACTGCGTTGGAAGCACGAAACCTGTTGCTCGCTGTTCCACAGAGATGGCGCCACCGGTTCTGGTCTGCCGGGCTCGTATTCTCGTGGGGATTCGAGTGCTCTCGATCGCGAATGCAAAAAGTGACGAAACATTTATTTTTTCTATCGATTCGTAATTAACCTCGCTGCTGTGTATTTTCGATACAATATTTTCTTAGAATCAATCAACGACGAAGCATATTTGAATTACGAAGAATTCACACTATTCAATCGTATCGTCCGAGTGTCAAAAAATTATGCAAATTTTAACAAATTAACGATAAAACGAAGAAGTTTCGATGAGATATAAAAATTAAATGAATCATCGACTACCTGGAAATAAAAAATAATAACCAGTGATACTGTTCGAATAATATATTTCGTGTTGAACAACTTTTTTCACAGGTTTATGCTAAAATTTCATTTTTTTATTACTCAGCGACGTAACCAAAATTCGTTTCGTGCTCGATAACAATATTATGTTAAGAATTTTTGAATAAGTGTGATATATATATTGCCTTCGATCAATGAATGTCCAGTACATTTTATAATGCCACTTGGCTCGTTGGTCTAGGGGTATGATTCTCGCTTCGGGTGCGAGAGGTCCCGGGTTCAAATCCCGGACGAGCCCATAGTCGTTGAATTTTTTTTTTTTTTTTTTTTTTTCGGAAAACCACGCGACCAGGTATTTTTGATGCTCTTCGGTTTTGTTTAAATTATTCAGACTTTTGTCACAGTCCGAGGAAAATATTTGAACTTTTCGTAAAAAAAAAAAAAATATTACAACTTTTCATATCGTTTCGTTCGAAGCTCTTGCTTTATCAAATGATTTTCGTCGATTGATGGTGCGGACGGAGTGGAATACCTTCGAAGAAATTATGCATTTTTATTGATTAACATAATCGTCGAGGAAAAAAAAAAAAAAAAATCATTGTGGAGTTGAAATGAAAAAAAAAGTTGGAGAAAAACGTTCTTATCGTTAAACCAGTCTGAAGGATCGTCGAATTGTTTTCTACCTCGAACGCAATAAAAATTTCGGCTTTAATAATCGTTTTTTTCGTATTGTTGCATAATATTGATAGTAAGAAAGCGCAAAAAGTCGATTTATTTATGTACTTTTTGCTGCTTTTCATCGGTGAAAAATTTATCTGAAAACTGGTCGAGTTCTTGATATTCATTTTGCCTGTTAATCTCGAAAATGGTTTGCATCGAAGTAGACTTGAATGAAAAAAAAAAAAAAAAAATTTACTGAGATTCGCCTTTTATAAGATTATTGAATTACATTATTTATTTTTGTTCCTTGGATGCAAATCAATCGTATTTTAAAAATCGAATCTACCGAACTTCATAAAAATTGTACATTGCAGTTTACACTTCCGGAGTAAAAAAACAATCGTAAAATTAATCGACGTTTGAGCAAGCTTTCGCGAGGTTAGTGTAGTAAAATTGATAATGTTCGATGAGTATACGAGCCGCAAAATATTTATCGGTGTGTTAAGATGATCATTGTAAAATCAGCGCTGCATCGGTTGAACGATAATTGCAAAGTAAAAAAAAAAACAAACAAAAAAACAAAAAAATCATGTGAAGAGAAACGAATATGAAACAATCTTTGAGGGACAATAAAAAGATAATATTTTCGGTATCGTGACAAATGAAAAAAAAAAAAAAAAAAAACTCTTAATTCGCCTACCGTAATCGCTCGGGAATCGCATGTACGTTTGACATTTACTATTCACTCGTTTTTTCTTCTACTTCTACTGCGCTTGAAAATGAATGTTATTTTTAAACCTTTAAATTCTGGCTGAATAAACCGTTTAATCTCGTTGCGTGCAACGCTTTTATATTTTGTCTTAATTAAATATCTCCGCGAGAGACCTCCACGCGATTTATTTTTGCTACTACATTTCCATCTCTCTTCCTCTCCCTCGCGTCGTTCATTTACTGGCATTGAGGTCTTTACTCGTCGAAATAATTTAATTGCTCAATTCGTCGCATTTTTGTTTCAATTTAATTGGGATTTTTGAGCACATGCGACTCGAATTATTCGTAATATTGAAAATATACAAATGCACGTATTCGCAGCCACAAAATTGCCGCGATTGTTTAGAAGGATCTGTCGCTTTCTCAGTTCAGAGCAGAGACACATCAGCATTGAGGGTGACTCTCCCAGTCGTTTTCAAAGTCAGCTGTGAAGCTTGACAACTAGGGAGAGAGAGAGAGAGATAGTGTGGTGCACGATTGAGGGGTGAGGGCTAGTCAGCATTTTCAAAAAAATCGGTTTTTTTGCATTTTCTTAAAGTGCATCGAATTGTGAATAGTTTTTTTTTTCTTTTTTTATAACTGAAAATATGAGTGAATTTTTGGTTGAAAAACAAGTTTTGACTTTGAACATCCGCCATTTTGTAAAAATTCGAAATTTTCGTTAATCCTTCGTCCATCCTGGGCCCAATGTGGTTTACCAATGATCCCCGTTAATTTCTTTGGTCTCAGATGATCCAGTGACGAGCAGCGGTGATCCCCGCGAAACATCTTTTTTTGGACCCCTCGCAGACCGATTGCATCTTGCTCATTTATCATTATTTTTCAATGAAAATTTTACTGTAGCTACTAGAAATATTGATTATTCATATGGAAAAATATTTTTCACTAAACAATAAAACTTGATTGAAAAAAAAAAAATTTCCGAAAAAAGCGTTTTTTTTCGACGTTACAAGTAGCCCTCACTATACTCAAGAAATATTCCTCGCCAGAATATACCGCGATTGTATTTACGTTTGTATAAAATCGATTGATGCTGTTTAAGATGAGTTTTTCCGCAACAAAATCCTGGCTCATTATTATATCTCATAAACTAATAATCGAGATTGTTGATCCCGGAAAAGCATGGAGAAGCGATATGCGTTAGACACTCGCACACGTATAAAGGAATTTTTTTGTTTCTGGCGTTACGGGAGTGGTGCACGCCGCGTTCGTGGTCAGGAGTGTACTTTCTCGGGAGCGCGCGGTTACTCGATCTCTCGCGGGGCGAGAGGCGAGAGCAACTCGAGGGCGAGCAGGGTTCATCCAAGCAGGGGTCAGCCTCGATTTACAAAATCTGAAAAGGCGCCTCTCCTCTTTTTCCTTTTTCTTCTTCTCTTCTTCTTTATACACGGGAAACTGGAGGGTAGCGTGGAATGAAAGAATGGGCAAAGACTCGTTCGAGAGGCGAGATATGCTCGAGGGAGGGAGGGGGGGGGAGAGCATGCAGCTTCGGAAGAGATCCCATGACCGCGACCGGTTTGCACTTTTACACGCCATTATGTACCTTCCTACGAGCATACACGAGAAAGAGCGCGCGCGTCCTCGACGCGGGCATTCCCAATTTTTTTGTTCCTTTATTTGCATTAAAAAAAAAAGATTTTTTTCCCCCTATTTCCTCCCTTTCGTTAACGATCCGAGCCGATTTTTCCTGGTCGCGTGAACGAGGATTTTCGTTGACAGCTGCCCGACCACCAGGACAATTTTGTTTCCTCAACATTCCCCTTCGGCCCAATTTCACAGTTTGTTACGCTCCAGACGTTGCGCAATAAGAATGTAAGAATGAGCGCGCGAGCGCGTGATAATAATCGCTTGAAGAATCGTCGCGGTATCGAGCCTGAAGCATAAACATTTTAAGCGCTCATATTTTTGCGTGGTGCCATTACCGATTCGACTTAATGATCCACTATGCTGAAAGACGCGGGCACGTTATTCGGCTTTTTATAAATATATGTGTGTCAACGAGGCTTTCGTCTTATCAGCTGGCGCCTCGGTGAAATATGTGGTACTCGGAGCTCGTCCGCGTATTAAACTCGTTTTAAACGCGTTTCGAGAGTTATTTTATACGCATCATTGCTGCGATTATCGAATCAGAAGGAGCCGCGCAGAATCTCTCGAAGCTTTCCTCGTCCTCGTCCTTCCCCCGATGATCTCGTCATTTCTCGTTCGGTCTCGTCTGCTTTATCGTTGCTCGCTGTTCAATCCTGGATAAGGAAACTCATCCTTTCACTGTTCATGCGGCGACGATCTCAGCCTCGAAGCACACTCCGGGCAAACGTTCCCTCAAGAACGACGATCGAGTGGACTGAGTAGGGGTGTGCCGAGACAAAAATCTGGATCTGCTTTTGCAACTTTCGCGATGTTATTGCGTAGCAGCAGGATGATTGAAAGAGAGAGAGAGAAAGGGAGGCGATTCCCATTTCGAAAATAGCCACTAAAATTTCGGTCGACTTTAATCGAACATTAAGAAGTCGATAGCGGAGCTCGGTAGCTCGATCCTTCGGGCGGCAAATCGTTTCATGGCACGCGATCCTTCGCCTCTCCTCGTTCTTCCTCCGATGGCCTCCCATGCTCTCGAGAATATATTTATATATTTCCCCCCGCTCGTCATTCTTCTCCTCGCTCGTTCGCCTTGATTCTATCACTCGACGTGTACTCGTTCTTTCGATATTTTCTCACTACGCCAAATGATCGTGTTTTTCCAGGCAAACCGACGTTCCTGTTCCTAGGTCGGGAAAAAAAAACAAAATTCCCGATCCAAAGAAAATTCCACTATTTCTTTTATCTTCTCACCGGATCACCATTCCGAGTAAAAAATGATTATAAATCGATGCCGCAAAGCTATGGTAATCCGCGAGCCCATTAATTGGCCGTTCGACGTGACGTGCCGAGAGGCGTCGGAGTGAGATGTATCCTGACGCGAAGGAGTCCGCGTACGCGCAGCGAGGACGCTCGATACTTCATTTTTCCTGATGATCTAATAATACAACGCTCGCGGAATGGATTCGCGCTGTTAATAAATTCCGCGTTGCCCCCCGGAGACTTATCTCGGGTACGCGAAGATACATATTACGCCTGGTAGTTTGGTAGAGCGGCGTAGAGGCCGCGAGAAAGTGCAAAAGGTAAGCCTCGTTTTGTATCATCCTTTTAACGACCGACGGGAGTATGAACTCATCGAGAGAGGGAGGATGCAAAGCGCGTTACTCGGAGCATCGCTGATGAGAAGCTGCGTCTCGAGTCAGAGCATCTCCGATCGCTGCATCCTCGAATAAGAAGATCGTACAGTGGAGGCTAAAAACGTTCATTGGCTCGATTCCTTTGAAAGAGATCATCGGATCCTCGGATGCTTTGAGAACGAGGAGACGATATCTGTTGCTCCAGCAATCGGCAGAAGCCGCGAAAACGTGCGCAGCAACCACGACGTAATCGCTTTATTTCAACTGTTTTTATCGAGAAAAAAAAACGCGGGCTTTTGTCTCATCGGATTTTGATACGGCCTGTATGGCTGCCATGCAAATGAAAAAAAAAAATCAACGTGGAATGAGAATCTAGTAATTCTCGACTGTAACATCCGCTGATACAGAGAGCCTCCACACTTTTTTTTAACCCTCCCTCGTATTAATTATTGATCCTCGCCTAATGGTTTCACCGTGAAGCTCTCTAAAGACGACCGACGAGAACTAAACGAAAGCCTGTTGCATATGCGATCCTTCGCACATGTTACATTAAAGTATATTCACTCCTTCGTACATTGATTTAGGCTTTTACTGCGGGATGAGCTCTTTCGGAACGACGTACGTCATTAGCATCCCTCCTCGAATATATACCGAGAGAACTCGATTCCTATACCCGATGGCAGAGATGAGGTACGATATTTCTCAATGTCCTACCACGATTAAGACTTTAACGTAACCCTCTCTCTCTCTCTTTCTCTCGTTCCTCACACCGCGAGCATACCGATAACTTCAGAAATTATTCACTCGTACATGCGATTTAATATTTTCACACGCCGCGCGAAGCCTACAGTCATTGATCTCACAGAAATAATTTCTCATCAAATTTTTCCGGGATCAATACAATTTTTGATATTTTTACCGATGAAAATTGGCAAAAAATTTCGGATCTATCCCTGGCTCATATAGCTCCGGATCAAACGAAGGTGGGGAATCAACTTTTTTTTTTAATTTCTTTGTAATTTTATCGGGAATAATTGAGTGTTGAAAAATCGTGTCAGAATTCCTGATATTTTCGGAGATGAAGCGAAAAATAAAAATGGTTTTGTTAAGGGGGTAAATCGGTTTATGAGGTCGAAATTTTGCTGTTTTTCATGATTTTTTTTAACCAGGAAGGAATAATCACAAATTGTTTAAACTTGGAGGATATTTTATTTATGTTTTCAAGTACACTTTAAAATTTTTTCAAACGATTTCCATTCGAGCATTTGGTTGGCGCACATCCCTGACGTCGCAATTTTTATCTGTAATCATCAGGATTTTTTTTTTCATTAAAAACATATTTTCTAAGAATATGAACCTAATTTTGATCAAACAAATTGAAAATTGCATGTTTTTGAGGTGTTTGAACACAATGTCATGTTTTTATACTATATTTTTTCATCTTTCTTGCATAAAAAAATATATTTTTAATAACAATATAATCCCCGAATTCGGTTCATGTTACGTGGGATTGAATAAAGAATATCTACACCAAATTTCAGAACGATTGATCAATAACTTTTTGAGCTAGAATGTACGCTAGTCGAAAAAAAGTCGTTTAGAGAAAAACGCGTTTGAAATAAAATGTAGCGAAAACGAGAAATTCAAGGCAGTAATTAATTATAAAAAATGCTCACCGGTTAATCAGCTATTCCACCACCATATAGCAATCCCTCTTCTTGCTCATATGCGTCATTTGAGCTTGCATCTCCACTTGACGGACGATCTATACGAGCTTCCTTCGTCTCCAACGAGCTGCGCCTATTCTGTCTCGTCACTCACTTAAGTGCTCATAGCATTCGAACTAATGCAAATTTTGCTTTGAAATTTTTACCACATATTCTTGAATAGTTATACTAACGATTCATGCAATAAAAAAAAGACGATTTTTCGATCGGTCTAAACTGGTTTCCCCCTTAAAATGTATAAATAAATGGTTTTTCCTCCAAATTCTAGCATTTCCAGAATCGGGTGCTCGAAATTAAAGTCGAGATGATTTTGCTAAGTGAATAATTGGCGTGTGGCATGAATCGGTAGTTGATTTGATCGATCTATGGGTGTTGGGGAGTGGTTTATACAGGTGTAGGTGAGTGGATGCAGCCCGGGTGCTCTCGAGCGAGTATAACGATGCGTTTATCCGCATAATTCCGCGATATTTGTAACTCGAGATACCGATTTAATCTGATTTATATATTTAAAAGCGTAACGACGAGGGTTCATTTCGGTGGGTACGAAACGGCGGTGGACGAGCGCGAGTTTGAAATAAAAAAAAAAAAAAAGGCAGAGGAATCGTCGAACGAGTAGTGCTGCTGCTGGTCGGATGTGACATAAGCGTGCGTGTAAAAATGAAGTCACGGTTGGAGGACGATACGCGATTACTCACGAGGAAGCGAGGAACGAAACGAAGCGAAAAGGAGGTGAACCTTGAGACACCTTCGGGAGGGACCTTGTGTGTTCCGTAAGAGAGGACGATCCACATGTTACATATTAGCGCATGTATATCTCGCGCGAGCGTCGTCAAACGCCGTGGGAGGAAAAAAAAATCTCGCGATTAAATCGATCAGCCTTCCGTAACGCTGTATATACACGAAGCTTCGTCGTTCCGGGACAATTGTTTTTCTCAGTCCGCTCGATCGAGTTACGCGCTCACGTTTGTGTAATAGCGAACGCTCGATATATTTAGCGGAATGGAATTTTTTTTTTTTCCCCTATACTTAGATGTATACTCGTTAGTTCTATATCGAGACTGTCCAACCATCGTTGGATCCAGAACGTTCTTTTTGATGAATAAATGAGTGGAAGGTGAAAAGGACAAATATCCTCGTAGAATGGAGCTTCTCTCGAGGCGAGCTGCGAACAGCACGTGCCTTCTTTTCGTTCACGATCCGGAGAGACGTCACGAATTTCCGAAGAGTCTATCGCTCTTCTCGGCCTCCATATTCCCTCCCGCCGCTGCTTCTCAGCTGCGTATATCTACATCAACAGGTTTAAATTCAAAGGACGAAAAGGAAAAAAAATGAAACAAAGAAATAAATAAGAGAAAGGAAGTTGAAGACTCGTGACAAAAGTAGGAAAAACAGAGGAATTATATGTATACGCAACTTTTATAGAGGAGGAAGCTCCGCTCGGTTTTTACACGGAATAATAATCGAGGGAACCTGCTGCTCGGACCATAAAAATCGGTTCCCAAATCATCTCGTTGGCTCACCTTTATTCTCCGGTGGAAAATGTTTCGAGTCTCACGACGGGTAACACCGGAGGCTTGATGGCGTTTGAAAAAGGAGGGGGGGGGGAGAGGAAATAAATATACGATCGTGATATTACTTTCGTCGAAAACGTGAGAAGCAATATTTATTTGGACGAATATAACGTCCGGATGAATCGTTGATCATGAAAAAAGGTCCTTCGAACAGAATAATTTTCGGTATTCGAGGCGCGAGTCCGAGCACAGAGGCGATGTCGGTGCAACGATAATCGTGGAGCTCGCGTTGCACAAAGCGCGTTGTTGCATCTTGGGCAAAGCCTCGACGTGGGATGGATCAGCGTAAAGATCGAGCGAATGAATCATCGTTCGCGACGAAACGCTATCGAGGCTTCCCGCGCGGCACTCTCCCAAAACTTCAATTCTCCGGTAAATATTTTATTTCCATCATTGAGCGAATCTCTCGGCACGATTTTTATGAATTTCGTTTCGGTTCTTGCCCCCTCGTATCTTCTCAACGTAATAATTAGGATTTTTGAGACCAATTTTTTCATTCACTAGTCCCAAAGACCCAAGATTCTAGTGCGTGCTTCTATGCACGTGCGAAAGAAATAGAAAAAAGGCCAAGACGCGCCGCGGTGCGTCGAAGCGAACGAGAATTGAGAAAAGATTATCGAAACGGGAGGGGAAGGAAGGATCGAGGTCAGGTTTGTGCATCGTTGTTACGAGTTTGTAAAAGAAATAGAAAGAGAAAGAGTTTGCTCTCCGCACTGCGTCGGTGCAGCCTCGTCGACATCCTGCTAGCGAGGATTGCGACAAGCGTGTGCGCGGCGAACGGACAACTCCTCGTTGTCGAGCGAGCGAGCGCACCGGAAGGAGTTGTTGCGCAATTGGTACACACATAAACACACAGAGACACATACACATACACACACCGCCCATTGTCTCACGGGAGAGCAGCACGGCTCGGCCGTTCTTCTTAGGCGGCTCTCCTCCGGATGGATAGATCGCGAGTGACAGCGACATACACCTTATCCTTTTGCTCG
>JBBLXU010004380.1:0-11010 GCA_037893425.1 Campoplex nolae
AAAGAAATTTTTTTTTAATGTTCATGGGTTTTCATTGAAAAATCAATATTTCAGATTTGATTTTTTTATTCATTATTTTAATTCATCGTTTTATTATTTTTCGGTTAATGGTCCTGGAACATCGCATTCATACTCCGAGTCTGTATCACTCCCTGCCATAATTTTATACAATTCAACCGAAAATTCACAAATTGTGAATTGAAAATGAATTTAAAATTTTATCCACTCTAAACGTCGAATACATAATGTATTGAACTAAATATTAATTAATAAAATTTTTCAAGAACGAAATAAAATCACGGAAAAACAAAAATCACCGTTCGTGTAACGTTAGTTAACTCAGAACCGGCAATGAGAAAAAGAGAGGAACGAAATATGCGCGCGCAATTCTTTCTTTCACTTGCTCCTATAGGGCTTCCATCAACGTAATGGGCAATAAGAGAAAGAGAGAAAGGAAATGAGCGAGCACACCACTCTCTCTTGCTGAAAAGAAAATGTGCGTGCGCACCTGAATGTAAGAGTGGGGTATACGAAACATAACTCTCTCTCTTTCTGTCTTTACCAACATATATCTCCCTCTCAACTTCCGTTCGCTTCGCCCGATCACACTTTCCGTAACGCTCTCACCAGTTTACTCCGCAAGCCCAGCGCGCGTATAGAAGTTTTACTTAAAAAATCGTAAGTATTGTAATCTGTAATCCAACTCGTACCGATTTTATATATATTGTAACGTTTCAGTAATTTTTGAACGATGTTTAATTGTCCAAAAATAGAAACTGAGGATTTTTGAGATCCTCTTCTCTCTCGTAGGAGAGGTTTTTGTGCAGGTTCGTGCACTGACCGGCAGGTCTTGCCCGGGAGTGGGAATTTTTAGAGAGCACGCAGTGCAATGTGCTCTTTTGAGCACGGTGTGCAATGTGCTCTTTTGAGCACGGTGTGCAATGTTTTCCGGAGCACCGAGCGTGCAATGTGCTCCATCGTTTATCGTGACACAATCGGGCTAGGGCTCGCTTTTGGGCCACCGTACTTGTATTGTAAGAGAGACGTTTTTCCTCAATCTGTTGGCGACGACGAGAATTCGTCGTTGCCGCTGCAGTTTATTTGCGTTCCCACGCCGGGTTCTCGCGAGAGAAACCCTACCAACCCTGCCTGACTCGGCTCGCGCTCGGACCCTAAAAGATAAGGACTCAAGAGAGACCCCGAATTTCCTTGTCCTCGGAATTTCCCCAGGAGATACGAAGGCGCCGAACTGTCGCGACTGCCGAGGAAAATTCCGGAGTGCATCCGGCCGGCTTCGCTTCCCGTCATCTTATCGCAATGGAAAGCAAAAGGAAAGGGAAAGGGACCGTTGCTTAGAGGTCCAGAGAAATGGGTCGGAAAAGAGGAGGCAGTATTGGGCTAGGACGTGAACGAGAGGGTCGACTCAGTGCGGTACCTCCGGGAGCGAAAGGGGATTAACTTCACGATTCCCGGATACACTGCGAACAGTAGAGTAGTAGTGTACTCTGCCGCGTATATTTCCCTAATTTCATTCATTGTAACCCCTTTTTTTCTTGCATAAATAAATAGAACGACCATCAGTCAGTGTTACCCATATTTTTATCATTTCTTATTTCGTAACCGTGTCTTAAATCCTCATTTGAGCCAACACTCCTCGTTAGCTTGGCAATCCTATTGCCGCAAATCCCAATCCATAGAACAAATCAAGGATTCATGCTCCATCATTACATGTAGGTATGATTTTTGGATAGGAATAAGGAGAAGGAGGAGGATGGAAAGGTGACGGAGCCATATCGGCGTACGGATGATGCTCCGCTGACACGAGAGCGCTCAGCCCGTCGCCCTCTGTCAGGATTTCTGTGAAACCAGAAATCGTGACCGAGGATAAGGCTGTCCCGTTACAATATACACTACCGTCGGAAAGTTTCCGGACAAAAGTCGGAAAAAGTTGCCGCACTGTTTTTCATGTTATTCCGTCGATAACGTAGATAAATTAATTTAATAAAAAGCATTTTAAAGGGGAGAAATCCCATTTCATTTTGCTTTTTTTGAAAAATTTTTGCGATTCCTTTTACGACTAGGACGTCATTTTGAAAACGACCATTTTTCGTCTTTTTTTTCCTTTTTACAGAGCGACCGCGTTTTCAGTAGAAATTTTTTTTTTAAATTTCTTTGACCGGATCTTGAAAAGGCAAAACTCAAGCTTCAATTTCGTTTTTTATAAAATCCGTTACGATTTTTTTTTGAAAAAATTATCATGTTTTTGGCGGAAAAAGACGGAATTCAGAAATTCCTGCGTAACAGGAAAACTATTGAATTTAGAAAAAAATCTTAGAGGAGTGAAAAGTTGCCTCTGAGATTGTTCTAATCACTTGATTTTTTCCAGATTATTTTTCCGAATTTTTTTTTTCGTTGATTTTAGTCGAACTCCAGGTCTATCAATTTCCGTAATTTAAAAACTATGGGTTTTTTCACCAAAAGTTTAGGTACAAAAAAGTTTCATTTCTTCATTTTAAACATTTTGGAATTTTTTCAGATTTTTTTTTCCGATGATGTTCATCATCATCGACAACATCGTCGAATAAAAAAATTCGAGAAAAAATCTGAAAAAATTCCAAAACGTTCAAAATGAAGAAATAAAACTTTTTTGTCCTTGGACTTTTGGTGAAAAAAACCCATAGTTTTCAAATTACGGAAATTGATAGACCGTGAGTTCAACTAAAATCAATGAAAAAAAAAAATTTCGTAAAAAAAATCTAAAAAAAATCGAAGGACTAGAACAATCTCAGAGGCAACTTTTCACTTCTTTAAGATTTTTTTCGAAATGTGATAGTTTTCGTGTTACGCAGGAATTACTGAATTCCGTCTTTTTTCGCCAAAAACATGATAACTTTTTCAAAAAAAATCGTAACGGATTTTATAAAAAATGAAATTGAAGCTTGAGTTTTGCCTTTTCAAGATCCGGTCAAAGAAATTTAAAAGAAAAATTTCTAGTGAAAACGCGGTTGCTCTGTAAAAAGGAAAAAAAAGACGAAAAATGGTCGATTTCAAAATGACGTCCTAGTGGTAAAAAAAATCGCAAAAATTTTTCAAAAAAAGCATAATAAAATGGGATTTCTCCCCTTCAAAATGCCGTCCATTAAAATAATTTATCTACGTTATCGACGGAATAACATGAAAAAGAGTGTGGCAACTTTTTCCGACTTCTGTCCGGAAACTTTCCGACGGTAGTGTATATAGCAGCACTTTGTTTATGTTTGTGTAGCAGTGTATCGTATTTGTCTTTTTTTATTTTTGTGGACAAATATCAAGAGACTCGGTAGAGTCTCGGGACAAGTACATTGACAGCCCTGTCGTCTGCTGGCTCGAGGCTCTCGCCGAGACTATACTTTCTCTGAATAAAACTTTTTGCAGTGGTGGGGGTAAAATCGGAAAGTCATTTTGTTCATTTTCGAAGATCATGAGTCGTTTGAGGCCTTGAAAATTGAACTGGAGATTAATAAAGAAATTCTTATTCGAATGAGCCCAAAATCAGCTTGATTCGTGCCGTAATTGCTGAGAAAAAACTTTGCACGGGCTTAAGATTATGCAAAAGTTACTAACCCATTCAGGATTTTGACGTATCTGTATACGCGTACTGACCGCTACAGACAAAGGCTCCGTGTCCTCCATGATCACCAATCCTCGGTGAGAGAAATCTTGTTCCAACCAATGAGCGGTGAAAAAATTTTTGGGCCAATTACATTGAAGCTACGAAATAGCTTGCCTGACTTGGGCCCGTTGCACACGACGCTTGTTCTCGTGCTGGATTTTGTGCGTGATATGTATAGATATGTAAATCTATTTCACGCACGGAAACAAGCGTTGTGTGCAGCGGGCTTTACTTTAATCGTGCAGACGAGCGAGCGAAAAATTTCAGCTGATATTTCGAAGGGCCATATTGACGCGAGTGTGAGAGAGATAGCTGAAATAAATTGGTATTTTTCCTTTCCGCCCTTGACATTTTCGAGAAAATAACTGTTACAACTCGTTCTTTGTCGAACAACGAACGTTGGCTAACCATTTATTTACCCAAGAACGCAAGGTTATGGGAGAAGAATGTGTTGCAGGTTTGTCGTTACCTAGTCTGAACGAATGCTGTGATACAGCTTTGTCAGCTCGTCATAACCTCACAAATTCGAATTTTCAGCTGGCATATTACCGACATGCTCCAATAACGGGAGAATATGCTGCATGAATGAATATGCTCCACATGTTTTGACCTACACTGCCGGTCAAAAGTATGGCAACGCTTTTCGTAATTTCGAGCCGCACTAAAAGTTCGATTGCTCTGCCAAAAAAGTAGATATTTTAATTTAGCGAACGGGCTTTTGAAGAGTACATATTCAGCTTCGTTTGCGTTTTTTCAAATATTTTTTACGATTTTTTTAGACCCAGTACACAGTTTTGAACATGGTCGTTATTCATCTTTTTTTTAGCTGTTTAAAATTGGGCGCAGCATGCCCGGAAATTTTTTTCTATGATTTTTTCCGCAGAAAACTTAAAAGAGGGAGCACAAGCTTTAATTTTGTTTTTTATAAAGTTTCGTGCGATTTTTTGCAAAAATATGCCTTTTTTGTATAAAAAAGACCGATTTCAAAAAATTCGGCGTAACAAAGAAACTACAGGGTTTTAATGGAATTGTCAAGAGGATAAGAAGTTGCGTGCGGTCATACTGGATACTCTAGGATTTTTTCAGAATTTTTGTTCAAGATTTTTTTTTCATAATTTCTCGTCGAAACTCCGATTGAAAGGGTGGCTCAAGTCGAGAACCATGAAGTTTAAGGCAAATATCAAAATAGAAAATGTTTTTATTCTTCAATTTTCTCTTCGCTCGAATTTTTTCAGAATTTTTTTCAAAAATTTTTGGAAAAATTTCCATGGATGCTGTGCCCAATTTTGAACAGCTAAAAAAAAGTCGAAAAACGACCATGTTCAAGACTGTGTACTGGGTCCAAAAAAAATCGTAAAAAATATTTTAAAAAAACACAAACGAAGCTGAATATGTACTCTTCAAAAGCCCGTTCGCTAAATTGGAATATCTACTTTTTTGGCAGAGCAATCGAACTTTTAGTGCGGCTCGAAATTACGAAAAGCGTTTCCATACTTTTGACCGGCAGTGTATTTATTCCTACACCCACCGTTTTATTCATTTACAGCATGACTTACAATGCCGCAGGCAGCAGATGCGCACAGAGAACTTGTCCAGCCCGAAAATTTTTGTATTAGCTTCCGCATATTTCCTATAAATAGCAGCGGCTAATACAAAAATTTTCGGGCCGGACAAGTATTCTGTGCGCATCCGCTCAACTGCTCAACATGCGATGGCAAACTTTAGTTTTTTATTTTTTGTATGAAGTTTTTCTGTCGATTCGCCATTTTGTATTTAAGGGTTTCTTTTTTTGTGCCATGTCTTTTTGGGAGTTTTCCCTTTTTCTCGTTAATTGATTTTCAGCCATCAATGGAATACTTGTCCTTTTATGGATATCAAGAATTTTCAGGGCTGAGCGAAAATCGTCAACTTTTTTTTTACCATTTTCACATTTATTGTATTTTTTTTCAATTGTCTTGAATTTTTTTCGGGGTTTTTCTCAATTTTTTTAGGAGCTATTTTTTTCTAGGGTATTTTTCTATTTTTCATTTTATTGGAGGTTTCATTGTTTTTTTAGCGGGGTTAAATTTTTTTGTGAAAACAAATGGAAACGGGGGTCACGAACAAATGGACTTGTCCAGGCTTTTTTCCCCGTGGAGGGGATTTTTGGCTAGGATGTATTATTCACATAAAAATTAGTAATTCAAAGAACGAAAAGCGGATCGTCAAAGAATCTAGTTTTAGAGGGTTGCGCACATATGTGGCAATAATCAGGTAATTGTTCGATCCACTATCCACCATCATTTGTATAAAATTATGATAGATGTTCGAAAATGTTTTAAATTTTGAGACCGATGAAGACTTCGGGGATGAAGACATGTTTAGGGGCTGCGATACAAAATCATTTCGGAATACAAAAATTCATGTCTTTATGTGTTAAAATATTGTAAAAGCAAAAAAGTTATATCTATACGTGCATTGGCACCGTCCCTTGAACATCCCCAGAGAGTATAATCAATCAAGTAATTGCTTTTGGGATTGTCTTCCCTGTGGCCCTGATTCCTTACCTCGTGTTAATATAATTTATTCATCTTTTATCTTCAGGAGAAACATTTCACTATCGGCGGTAACAGCAGCTCTTCCACATTTCTTCATTGGGAAAATCAGCGGGTTAGTCGGCTAGAACTGTTTTGACTAGGTCATCCTAATCATTACGACTACTTAGCTGGTAAATGGGTTATTGGCTCGACCGACCAGGTTGACCAGGTCGGAACGACCAGATGGCTACCAGGCGATTCGATCGGAATGACCAGGTAGGCCAGGAAATGAAGGGTTTGATTTTGACAAAATTTATTACAGGTAACCGCGAGTGCCATCACACGCGGAAAGGTCTCCTAATGTTAATTGAATAGTTTTGGACACAAGATTCCGAGTACCTGGTTTGTTATTGACAAATTAGTGAACACTCACTTTTTTTAGTTTTTGCTTATGAAACGAAAACCAATGAAGCTATGGAAAAGCAACCAAGAGACGAAATGTAGGGAATAGAAATGCGAATAGAATGAGCCCTAAAACGACCCGATCGGTTAATAATTAACGGCGAAAATTCTAAAAAACATTAAAACTTTGCGTTTTTTCAAAAAATTTTATCGTCGCTATTTTCGAAGTTGGATCTTTTTTTTGCACGATTGTGGGTATTGATAGATACTTCCTCTATGGAAAATCCAGGTGTTGTCGGATAAATAGTTTTTTAGTTATGGCACTCAGAAGTCAAGAGGGTCATTTTTTTCAGCAAGGCTCGATGCTCTGGAAGTCGTCCGATTTCAATTTATCAAACCAATTTTTGATGTAGAAGTATTCAGCTACGAAACATCAATCTTCGTTTTTCGTCCAAGTGTTGAAAAATAGGTGAAAATTAGGCGCGAACATGAGCAAAAACGGCTGAGCGCGCGGAAGTGGTCGAGTGGTGGGGGTCGAACAGCAGCCGCGGGCACATCGTATATATAGTAATAGGAGCGCGCTGGACGCAAGCTGTGTAAGTTCACATAATGTTATTTCAGCAACTAATTGGGCTATCTTAACATATTTCTTTCCCATTTCAAGGTAACTGGACCTGCGAAAACTGATTCTGTACTCATAATTCATGAAAAACGAGTGGGGAACTTTTTTCGGGTTCGAAATTTTCCCACTCATTTTTTATTAATTCTGAATGCAGAATAAGTTTTCGCAGGTCCAGTTACTCCGAAATGGAAAAAAAATATGTTAAGATAGCTGTTCGGTCGGAACAACTACGGTGACCAAGTCGAAACGACCAGATGGCTACTTGGCGGTTTGGTCAGAATGACCAGAGCAACCGGATTCGAACGACTACATGACTACCAGATGATTTGGACGAGACGACCAGGTTGACTAAGTTAGAACGACCAGATGGCTACCAGGCGATTCGGTTGGAACGACCAAGGTGACTAAGTCGAAACGACCAGATGGATACTTGGCGGTTTGGTCGGAATGACCAGAGCAACCAGGTTTGAACGACTACATGACTACCAGGTGATTTGGTCGAGAGGACCAGGTTGACCAGGTCAGAACAACCAGATGGCTACCAGGTGATTTAGTCGGAATGACCAAATGGCTACCAAGCGATTCGGTTGGAACGACCAAGGTGGTCAAGTCGAAACGACGTGATGGCTATTAAGCTGTTTGGTCGGAATGACCAGGTTGACCAGATCGGAACAACCAGATGGCTACCAGGCGATTCGATCGAAATAACCCGGTCGAAACGACCAAGTGGCTATTAAGGGGGCAGTATAGTTAAAATTTAAAAAAAACCAATTTTTTTTATTTCATTTTCTGAAAGTATAATATCTTACGAGTATTTTCCGACCAATTAAATGTAAATCGAACCATTATTCGCCGAAATACATGTATTTGAGTCGAGAACGCTAACCGGCAATCCCTGGAAAACACTCAAGAGGCAAGGGTAGCTCGGTGGCTGCTGAAAATGGCTTCAGATGCAGCTAATAAAGCGCGGGAAGGCGAACTATATGACCCAGGAATAGACGACTCTATGTAAGTTACAAAAAAAAATTTTTATCTGCATGCAAATCGTACTCAAAACTTTCAACTCGTTTTTCTCGAAACCCTGTTTTCGAAGTCGGTGATCACTGTAGCTCAAAAACGGCTTTACCGATCGGGTTGAAATTTATATTACTTCTTCTATACATAGTTGTCCTCCGGGTGAACAAAGGATTTTTTTTTCGACAATAATTTTTTTATTTATAGTCAAAAATGCAAGTGGAATTTTGGTCAAAACAACACTTTTGACTTTCAACGTTCGCTATTTTGTGAAAAATGGAAATTTTTTCAAACCCTCCGTTCAACCGGAGCATTATATCACTAACTAAAGATCCCCCCCTGATTTTTTTTTTCAGATAATCTGTTGCAGCGCGAGACTGATCACCGGCAAATCTGTTTTTTTTTTTGCGGCGTCCTCGGCCATTGATGATTATCGGCTTATTTTGAAATATATTTCTTCAAAAAAATTGCAATGTTCACATTAAATATATATATCTTCCAAACGGTAGAACTTTTGTTGTAAATTATTTTATCTTTATTCTTTTAACGTTCTAACTATACGTCCCGCTTAAGCTGTTAGGTCGGAACGACTATGGTGATTAAGTCGGAACGACCAGATGGCTACAAGGTGTGTTAGTCGTTGGGATCACATACTCATGGTCAGAACGTACAGCTGCCGTAAGACCCAACGCCCACGTCACATCCGGTGCTAAAAACCACTGCCAATCACGAATAACTGATCAACTTTTGTACAAAAACGACCGGCACAAATTCCGAACAGAAAAAAACAGTGACAACATCCAATAGGGTCGGAAAAATTTTCTACAGTTTCACTTCGCCCTCGACAAATGCGATATAGTTAGGGTTAAGTCAGCTGCAGACGTACACAGGGAAGGAAACGTAAAAGCCCTAGGGGCGTACAAAGGAAAACGATTTAAAAAAAAAACAAAATTGTGTTCCGATGGTGTTTTTTTTCGATAAGTCAAATGTCGCTAACAAAGCATTTTTGTAATCTGTGGAACAGCGTTCATAAATTTCAGCTTTGAAAATTCGAGGTAAGGTTCAGGAACTGATACATTCTTTGAACGTTAAAATGATTGAAATGTGATTATATTATGCGACACAGATCTACAAATTGTATGTACTCACCGTCCAATGATGAATTTGAATACTGTTCCCGGTATACTTTTAATAATAGAAGAAGCATTCAAATGACATCGGCCTTGAAGCACAAGCCCGTTCACCTGAAACAATTATACATTTTTCCTTCTTAATCTTCGACGTGCACACCGTACCATAAACATTTATTTTCTTTGTACTGGATATCAACTTCAATTGCAAACAACAGCAAAAGTGTTGTAAAAAAATAGAGAGAACTATTTTTGTTCCCCCGAAATAGTGGTTTATTCCTCCATGAATGGAAATTTCATTAAAAATTGGATCTAGACACAAAAAGTCGTGAAATAAATAAAAGTTCCGAAAACATTCATAGGATGAGAAAGAGTGGGGACAAGATATCTCATGTAAAGGAAGGATGAAGTTCAGTTTAACAGCCACCTATTCACAACATTCGACGTCGATTGGATCGGTACAAATTATGTTTAAATACGTGTTAAAAGTACTTGTCCGGCCCATCACTTTTTATTACAATTGCTCATTCAAATAAAAATCAAAGGAGAAGTTCATTCATGTATTAATTTTATGGAATAGTAATACCAGCCGCTTGCGTGTCTCTTAATCAAGAGACTCGGTAGAGTCTCGGGACAAGTACATTGACAGCCCTGTCATCTGCTGGCCCGAGGTTCACCGAGACTATACTTTCTCTGAATAAAACGATTCGCGGTGGTGGGGGTATAATTGGCATGCAATTTCGTTTAATTACGTAGCTCAGGAGTCATTTGATGCTTTTGAAATTGAACTGGAGACTAATTAAGAAATTCTCTATCGATTGAGCCTAAAACCAGCATAATTGATGGCGTAATTGTTGAGAAAAAACTTTGCACGGGCTCGAGATTATGCAAAAATTACTAACGCATAAAAGATTCAACGTGTCTGTATACAACACCATCAAAAGCCTCTTGATGCCAGCTATAACCCATTTTCATGACAGCCAGTGTCCCAGCGGTCTTGGCGACGAAAGCAGCAAGTCGCGATTGGTCACGACTGATCACTCCCGTGTATCGACACAGCAGAAATTTTTCAATTAAGTGCAGTGTATATTTCAGAAAGTTGGATCGGGGTATCATGAACAGTACGGAATGTGCGAGTTTGAAGTTGTTCCGAAGTTCAGTGAAACATAAGTGTTAAGCTTTAATATATAAGATAACATTATACGTCAGTAGTAAGGCTATACCAGTTCTGGCTCACTTTTAGGGAGGGGGAAAAAGTGGGAGAGGGAGAAGAGTAAGGCTAGTTTCGAGGGAGGGGGAAGTGTAGGGTCAACGGTCCCTGCAAGGGATATGTTTGATCTTATGCGACAAGTGTCCCTTTTTCTGAGAAAAAGAATAAAAAAAGATTCATTACCAGAATTCTTTACAAAGATGTGTCACACCCCCCAATGATAGATTTATGAGTTCCGTTACACATTTTATAATCTGCAGAGACAGATATTTTTACCAGATTGCGTAAGAATTTTCTTCGAAAAGTGCCTTTCTCCGACTTTTTATCTCAAGTTTCAATTTCGAGAAATACATAAGTTTTCGATTTTTCGCCAAAGATACTAACTTCACGGTTGATGGGCCACTTTCATCTTACACACTTCCAAAGATTCCTAAGCGTCACACTCCTGCAATAATTGATTTACA